>ML788183.1:1027767-1039998 GCA_009831015.1 Picea engelmannii | reverse complement strand
TCCTCAAGATCTCCAAAGGATCATTGATAAGCATTCCAAAGTATTTGAAGATATTCCCAAAGGTCTTCCACCCACTTGAAATCATGATCATGAAATTCACCTAATTCCTGGGAGTGTTCCTCCTAACATCAGGCCATACAGATGCCCTTACACCCAGAAGAGTGAAATTGAGCACATGGTTGAAGAAATGTTAGAGGTTGGCATTATTAGAGCCAACCAAAGTTCTTACTCTGTACCAGTGGTAATGGTATTCAAGAAAGATAGCTCATGGCGTATGTGTCCAGATTATAGAGAGCTCAACAAGATCACTATTAAAGATAAGTTTTCCATTCCTGTCATTGATGAATTGTTACATGAACTACATGGAGAAATCTATTTCACACAATTGGATCTTCGTTTAGGGTATCATCAGATCAGAGTGAAGGAAGAAGATATCCCCAAAACAACATTCCGAACTCATGAAGGCCATTATGAATTTTGGGTCATGCCTTTTGGCCTTACAAATGCGCCTTCCACATTCCAAGGGTCGATGAATTCCATTTTCAAGCCCTTCCTTAGAAAATTTGTGTTAGTATTTTTTGTCGATATACTAATCTATAGCAAGTCTTGGGAGGATCATGTGCGACATGTTGACAAGGTGCTACAACTACTAAAGGAGCAACAACTATATGCCAAACCATCCAAATGTTTCTTTGTAGTAAAGGAGGTAGAGTATTTGGGTCATATTGTATCTCATTAAGGTGTCAAGGTAGACCCTAACAAGATTAAGGCCATGATGGACTGGCTGATTCCTGAAACATTAAAGAATCTTAGAGGATTGTTGGCTTTGACAGGTTACTACAACAAGTTTGTTCGTAACTATGGAAGAATAGCAGCACCTTTAACAACACTAACTAAGAAGGATGCATTTTCATGGACTCTAGAGGAAACTAAAGCTTTTGAACAACTTAAAGAGGTGATGTGTAAAGCTCCTATCTTAACCACTCCAGACTTCACAAAAACCTTTATTTTGGAATGTGATGCCTCGGGAAATGGAATTGGTGCTGTCCTAATTCAAGAAGGAAGGCCCCTGGCTTTTGAAAGTTGACCACTCAAGGGAAAGGACTTACACAAACCCATTTATGAGAAAAAAATGATGGCAATACTACATGAATTGAAGAAATGTCATCCTTACCTAATAAGTAGGCACTTCAAGGTCAAAACAGATCATGATAGTCTTCAATACTTCTTGGAACAAAGTGTTGAAATTACTAATACAATTGAGAGGGGGGGGTGAATCAGTTGTCTTTGAGCTTAAACAATTATGCTTCTTTTAAACTCTTTGTAGAAACACTGAATGATGATCACAATAATGCAGGGAAATAAACAATGGCACATTCAACATCAGTCACATATATGAGAAACACAGAGACAAATATTTCTCGAGGAAACCCATACAGGGTAAAAGCCTCATTTTCCTTATATGATAAGTAATAGTTACATTCTTTACATTATCATACATATGAGCACCAACTCATAATGAGGCTACAACCTCTATTTTGCAAGCTGCAACTTGCTAAGAGCACCAATTCTCTATTTTCTCTAGCACCCACTAGAAGGAAGCACCAACTCCCTGGTTTATCTAGCACCAACTAGAAGGAAGCACCAACTCCCTGAGTGTTTCCAGCACCAACTAGACGGAAGCACCAACTTCCAATCATACAGGCACCAACCTATATAACAGAGAACAAGAGTTCTCCCTTGCACCACCCTGCCACCCTGGTTTCTCTAGCTGCAACTAGATGGAAGCTACAACTCCCTGTGTTCAAGCACCCACTTGAACCTCCGAGGACAACAGTCCTCTCGAGCACCTCCCAACCACCCTGAAATATAAATCTTTTCTACTGAAACTTATTACAGTGATAAGATGTTCAACAATGGCTTACCAGACTCATCAACGTTCTGCTGCATTTTGTTACTCTGTCTGCCTCATTGCCTTCCTGCACACATGACTTACACTGTCTATTCTTCTTCTTTTTATGCTCTGTGCACCATGTCAATTCACTGCATAGTTCCTCTTTTGTGCATTTCTACTTCTGCGCTCTGCCTCCTTGCTCACACTTCAATCCTTCTACAAAGTGACCACAACAACTCCAACAACAACAACAACAACCCCATCTCTTCTCTGTACCGTGTATATATAGCTTATGTGCATCTTGTGCATGCAATATTCTCCATTCTTATGCATGCACATACCGCGCCCATATACTCCACATCTCAAGTGCTCTGCGTGATCATGATCGCAACTCTTCGACTTCTCTGGCAGTTCAAACGTGCATTCGTCATCACTGGGTATTATGCTGAGATTCCTCAGCCTCTCTGCAAGTTGAGACTCTTTGTCTTCTCTATGACAGTCGAGCTCACCTTCTCTATTTCAGTTACAGGCTTCCACGCTCATCCATCTGTCAATCCCTTCTAAGAATAGTCTTCCTTCACTTGGACGAAGCTTGGAGACTTTTCGTCTCCTCTTGTGATCACACAGGGGTCTCTTCGAATTCTCTAGCAGGTGCCATCGATGGTTTCTGGCAGTTCCACTATGTCATGCATCAGTAGCCCTCCGATCTCCTTTAGTTTCATTCATATCCAGAACAACCAACCATACACAGTCTATCTCATTTTCTTTTATACACAACTACACGATGGTTCAACTTCCCAACTCTTTAGGCAAAAGAAAGACAATTGTCCGAGCAAATGAAATGCTAACTGATTTGCAATCATGAGTCCGTTTTGCTAACAGATTCCAAACTAAGGAGTTAACTGTGAGAGAGAACTATAACCCTCCAATCAACACTTGATCTGACGGTTTAGATTACATCCCAATTTCACATATCGCGATATCGGGATTACTGATGTCAATAATCTTTGACATGTCCAACTCTCGATCCCCGAAACTCCGACAAGGACTAGAATCAACGGTCCATATTCAACCTTAATCTGATGGCTTAGATTACATCGCGATTTCACATATCGTGATATCGGGATTCCTGATGTCAATAATCTTTGACATGTCCAACTCTTGATCCCCGAAACTCCGACAAAGACTGGAATCAACGGTCCAAATTCAACCTTAATCTGACGGCTCAGATTACATCGCGATTTCACATATCGCGATATTAGGATTCTTGATGTCAATAATCTTTGACATGTCCAACTCTCGATCCCCGAAACTCCGACAAGGGATGGAATCAACGGTCCAGATTCAACCTTAATCTGACAGCTCAGATTACATCGCGATTTCACATATCGCGATATCGAGATTCCTGATGTCAATAATCTTTGACATGTCCAACTCTCGATCCTCAAAACTCCAACATGGTGTAAGTCTGCTGACGTCACATGTGTTAAATAACTTCCACGTGTCACCCTGATTCGTGACTTACATGTGCTTGGCATGTTGAATCAGTCTGACACTTGTCATTACCTGGTTGTGCCACGTGTTCCTAGATGACATGGTTTTCAGACGTGAGTCGGATCGATGGTTCAGATGTGATCTTGATTTGACGACTCAGATTACGTCATGATTTTGCATATCGCGAAATCGGGGTTCCTATTGCATTGTTTCTTTGACATCTCCAACACGCGATCCTCGAAACTTTGACAGGGAGTCGGATCAACGGTCCACATAACCCCCTGAGATGGACGGTCCTCCTTCTTTCAGGATTTGTGAGCCCTCTACTCCTTGCACTTTTAAAGATCGTGCAGGTTTTCCTCAATCCAACGGTGGTCAGACCCTGCGCTCAGATCTAACGCCTGATATCTATCCTCCTCTTCAGTGCGCTCTTCTTGTCTTTATTCAGATCTAATGACCCTCATGCTGTTGAGAATTTTGGATGGGATCCAACGATCAGAAATGCTTCTCGGGCCTTCGATCATTTTGTCAATGTTGCGTTGCCTTCAATCATTCGAATATCCTGGACTTATCTTCTCTTTGCCTATTGATCATCGTTGTTGTACTCAAGCCATCATTACTGTTTTACTTGCCATCAATGATAATCTTACGCTGCCTGTAAAACATACCAAACATCCTCTACACTATCTCTTCTGATCTTATCGAGGTTGCTCTGCAGCTTCTTCCCAAAATACTTCTGGTGGCCGTCTGTTACATTCTTCATGTATTCATTCCATCTTCATTGCTGGATCATCACTGATGTACTCAAGCCATCATTACTATTGTACTTTCCATCAATGACAATCTTACACTACCTGTAAAACATACCAAACATCCTCTGCACTATCTCTTCTGATCTTATCGAGGTTTCTCTGCAGCTTCTTCCCAAAATAATTATGGTGCCTGTTTGTTACATTCTTCCTATATTCATGCCATCTTCATTTCTGTACTTTCCATCAATGAAAAGCATATGCTACCTGTTAAACATTTCCAACAATCTCCCCCTTTGGCATTGATGGCAACAAAGGCACCCAGATTCTTTTCTCCCCCTTTGACATCAATGTCAAAGAGAACATGCTCCCTCTGAGTTGTTGCAGTAATTTAGGAGGTATCAGATATTAAATCAATGAAAACTCCCCCTGACGGGACGGACTCTTTCATTTGAGGCCTGCAGAATATTTGTATCTGAACCAGATTCTTCTCTTTCTGATTCTTGGACCTGTTCATCTTCAGCTTTTGATGTATCCTCTGTGCAAAATTCAAAATTTCTCACCTCTCTTACTCGAACTCCTTTATCAATCTTCTCATGAGTGGATGACTCCCCCTGTCACTGTTATCTCTCTTCTTCTGACTATTTTCCCCCTTTGTTCCTGAAAGGTTAACTTTCCTTGACAAGGTCTTTCCTCTTGTTGTCTCTACAGGATGTCATGTGCATCATATTGTACATCAGAATGTTATTGTCCTACTTGAACACTGTGCAATTGTAGCTTGTACTTTTTAAAGAGCCCTTGGATCTCCCCATTGAATTTCATCGATCTCTATTACTGCAATTTTCATTTTTCTTCCATGATGCATTCAATCCAGGGCTTTTATGTCCATGTTCAATCACAAGAGAAAATTGCTACACCCACTCTCACCCCTGCTTTTCTTTCTCACAAATGAAGGACCTATATCAGGTTTCTTAGGAGCAGTGATTTCTACCTTGTTGAGTCCAATATCGGATTTGTCATTTGGTGATCTCTGGCTATCCAAGACCTTGTCCAGAGTCATGGATCTGCTCAAGAACTTGATTTGGGTGTCTTCCTTCTCAACCTTCAAGACTTCTACTTCCTGTTTATGACATAGTTCTTCTCCTACTTCTTTCATGGGATAAATGTTGACTAAGCATTATTTTATTGTATCTAAATCTTCTTCTTTACTTGTAGGGGAGGATTCAACATCAACATTATTGTTTTCCCTTATACTGTTATTCACCATTTGTCCTGAGTTTACATTTACCTTACATTCTTTGTATGTGAGAACCTCTTCACTACCTCTGTCACACTTTTGACTTGAAATGAGCGAATTATGTTTCATACTATCCACAAGCAGAACGTACTGGGCATCTCCTTTGTCATTACTCAAACTCACCATCCCTCTATCCTTGATTTTACCTGGTTCAACATTTCCAAGGATCACATTTTCTGTTTTTCTTTTACTTATGCACAGAAGCTTATCCATGTCTCCAGTCAACTGCTTGCAACATCCACTTTCTATATTCCCGGGGGCCTTTTGTTTTTGAATTGAATGTGCTAGATCACATTTTTCAATATCTTTCCTTTTCCATGTGCTGGCCTTTTTATCTAAGAACTTTATCCTTGGATCTGCTTTGTAATCCTTCAGATTGCAGCGTGCAACTTTGTGGCCAAAGTTGTGATAGTTTTAACATTCAATCTCATTGTTCAATAAGTCAAAGTTATTGTTGCAGCGTTGTCTACTCATTGATTGTTTATTATTTATTGACCTCCTCAGTTGCATGTCTCTAGACTTAATTTGGCAATTTGCAATCTGTGATGGTTTTTTACTTTGCTATATCATTCTTTGTTGTGGCAGATATTTGTTCCTTGGGAAACTTAAATGCTCATGTCTAAGTCTAAAGGAACAATTTACAGCTTTGTGAACAAAGTTAGAATAGTAGAAACAATATCCATAGAAAAACTCTTTGTACCTGGAAAATGGTTGTCTTCTTTGAGAAAATCGATTTCTTTCATGTTGATGATGTCCTTGAGCAGGGAGTGCATTATTTCTTTGTTCTACAAATTCAGTCCTAACACTTTTTCCTTTACTTGTCCTGGGCAGCTGATTGTCTTCCTTTGTTTCTGCAGGCTTGTTGTTGTCATTGGCTGTCGTTTTGACATGGACATTAGCTTTGAAAAACTTGATGGGTTATTTGTTTCTTGGCTGACCACTACTTGATCCCTCTTCATAACCCAAACCAGTTTTCATCTTTGGATTCCTTTGTTGACTCAGAATGGTGGCTAATCCTTATGAGGCTTTGATACTTGACAGATTCTGATGATACAAGGCTTGAAACTTCTCCATCTCTTTCCTACTTTTCACTACTTCTTCTTCCAGGGCTTCAGATCTTGCCCTCCTTTCTGATAGTTGATGTTTTAGAATATCCTCGATTTTCCTTTCCTCTTCTAATTCCACTTTCAGCAGGGCAAAGTCTTCATCATGCTATTTACTGTCTTTCTCAAACTGTATCAACAATTGTTTTTGCTTTCTGTTCTTAATTCTGAGTCTATCAATCTCTTCCAGTGAACTGATTAGTTCTCCTTCCATATCAACCACAACTTCTTCATCATTCTCATCACTGACCTTGCTTTCATTATCACCATCCTTTTTGGCCATAAGCGAGAAGTCATTTACTTTATCTTCACATGAGGAATCACTATCGGTGTCTTCTGAGGAGTCATCATTGTTTACACATAAACTCTTCTTCTTATCAAATCTTCTTGATTTGTGCTTCTCTTCATCTTCAGAGTTTTGATCATGTTTCTTGTGTGGACATTTATTTGCAAAATGACCTATCTTACCACAGTTGAAACATTTGAAGGGCAACTTACCTTGGTACTTTCCTGATCCTTTCTTTAATCTTCTCATGGATTTTTCTTCAATTTCATCAGGCTCACAATCCTCATTCTTATCTTCTTTAAATGATGCTTTTCTAGAGGTGGTTTTATCTGTAACTATCCTCATTTCATATGCAGTCAACGTTCCTAGAAGTTGATCAAAAGACAAAGTCTTTATATCATTAAGTTCTTCTATAGCTGAGGCCTTTGGGTTGAACCTATCTGGCAGAGATCTCAAAATTTTTTGAACTAAAGAGGGTTCCTCAATTTCTTCGCCAAGTGATTTCATTGCATTTACTAATTATTCAACTCTCAGAAAATACTTCCCAATGGTTTCATCTTCTTTCATCAGTAGCTTTTCAAACTGTACTCTATAGGTTTGAAGCTTGGCATCTTTCACCTTCTCATTACCTTCATAACTATTAATGAGTTTGTCCCACATTTCCTTAGCAGTTTGAAGATGCACCACCTTCACAAACTCAGCTTTTGCAAGTCCATTCAAGATAGCATTCATTCCCTTAGCATTAAAACTAAATTCTAACTTATCATCTTTGGAAGCTAGCACAACAGGATTTATGTATCCAATCTCTACTACATCCCAGACATCAGCTCCTAAGGCCATTAGGTATGTTCTCATCCTAACCTTCCATAAGGCAAAAATTGTTCCATCAAATAGAGGAGGCCTAGTGACTGAAGTCCCTTCATGGCTTGTCATGTTTAAGCTCTAGGATCTACCCTTAGATAGAAGGAGCCGACTCTGATACCAATTGTTGAAATTACTAATACAACTGAGAGGGGGGGGGGTGAAACAATTGTCTTTGAGCTTAAACAATTATGCCTCTTTTAAACTCTTTGCAGAAACACTGAATGATGATCACAATAATGCAGGGAAATAAACAATGGCACATTCAACATCAATCACATATATGAGAAACACAGAGACAGATGTTTCTTGAGGAAACCCATATAGGGTAAAAACCTCCTTTTCTTTATATGATAAGTAATAATTACATTCTTTACATTATCATACATATGATCACCAACTCATAATGAGGCTACAACCTCTATTTTGCAAGCTGCAACTTGCTAAGAGCACCAACTCTCTGTTTTCTCTAGCACCCACTAGAAGGAAGCACCAACTCCCTGGTTTCTCTGGCACCAACTAGAAGGAAGCGCCAACTCCCTGAGTGTTTCCAGCACCAACTGGATGGAAGAACCAACTTCCAATCATACAGGCACCAACCTGTATAACAGAGAACAAGAGTTCTCCCTTGCACCACCCTGCCACCCTGGTTTCTCTGGCTGCAACCAGATGGAAGCTACAACTCCCTGTGTTCAAGCACCCACTTGAACCTTTGAGGACAAAAATCCTCCCGAGCACCTCCCAACCACCCTGAAATATAAATCTTTTCTACTGAAACTTATTACAGTGATAAGATGTTCAACAATGGCTTACCAGACTCATCACTGTTCTGCTGCATTTCGTTACTCTGTCTGCCTCATTGCCTTCCTGCACACGTGACTTGCGATGCCTATTCTTCTGCTTTTTATGCTCTGTGCACCATGTCAATTCACTACACGGTTCCTCTTCTGTGCATTTCTACTTCTGTGCTCTGCCTCCTTTCTCACACTTCAATCCTTCTACACAGCAACCACAGCAACTCCAACAGCAACAACAACCCCATCTCTTCTTTGTACCATGTATATATAGCTTATGTGCATCTTGTGCATGCAATATTCGCCATTCCTATGCATGCACATACCACACCCATATCCTCCACATATCAAGTGCTCTGTGCGATCATCATCGCGACTCTTTGACTTCTCTGGCAGTTCAAACGCACATTCGGCATGACTGGGTGTTATCTTGAGATTCCTCAGCCTCTATGGAAGTTGAGACTCTTCGTCTTCTCTGTGACAGTCGAGCTCACTTTCTCTGTTTCATTTACAGGCTTCCATGCTCATCCATCTATCAATCCCTTCTAATAATAGTCTTCCTTCACTTGGACAAAGCTTGGAGACTTTTCATCTCTTCTGGCGATCACACAGGGGTCTCCTCAAATTCTCTAGCAGACACCATCAATGGTTTTTGGCAGTTTCACTGTGTCATGCATCAGTAGCCCTCCGATCTCCTTCAGTTTCATTCATATCCAGAACAACCAACCATAAACAGTCTATCGCATTTTCTTTTATACACAACTACACGACAGTTCAACTTCCCAACTCTTTAGGAAAAAGAAAGACAACTGTCCGAGCAACTGAAATGCCAACTGAAATGCCAACTGAAACGCTAACTGATTTGCAATCATGAATCTGTTTTGCTAACAGATTCCAAACTAAGGAGTTAACTGTGAGAGAGAACTGTAACCCTCGGATCAACACTTGATCTGATGGTTTAGATTACATTGCGATTTCACATATCGCGATATCGGGATTCCTGATGTCAATAATCTTTGACATGTCCAACTCTCGATCCCCGAAACTCCGACAAGGACTAGAATCAATGGTCCAGATTCAACCTTAATCTGACGACTCAGATTACATCGTGATTTCACATATCGCGATATCGGGATTCCTGATGTCAATAATCTTTGACATGTCCAACTCTCGATCCCCGAAACTCCGACAAAGACTAGAATCAACGGTCCAGATTCAACCCTAATCTGATGTCTTAGATTACATCGCGATTTCACATATCGCAATATCGGGATTCCTGATGTCAATAATCTTTGACATATCCAACTCTCGATCCCCGAAACTCCGACAAGGGTTGGAATCAACAGTCCAGATTCAACCTTAATATGATGTCTCATATTACATCACGATTTCACATATCATGATATCGGGATTCCTGATGTCAATAATCATTGACATGTCCAACTCTCGATCCTCGAAACTCTGACATGGTGTAACTCTGCTGACGTCACATGTGTTAAATAACTGCCATGTGTCACCCTGATTTGTGACTTACATGTGCTTGGCATGTTGAATCAGTCTGACACTTGTCATTACCTGGTTGGGCCACGTGTTCCTAGCTAACGTGTTTGTTGATGTGAGTTGGATAGACGGTTTAGATGTGATCTTGATTTGACGGCTCAGATTACGTCGCGATTTTTCATATCGTGAAATTGGGGTTCCCGTTTCATTTTTTCTTTGACATCTCCAACACGCGATCCTCGAAACTCTGACAGGGAGTCGGATCAATGGTCCACATAACCCCCTGAGATTGACGGTCCTCCTACTTTCGGGATTTGTGAGCCCTCTACTCCTTGCAGTTTTAAAGATCGTGCAGGTTTTCCTCAATCCAACGGTGGTCGGACCCTGTGCTTAGATCTAAAGCCTGAGATCTATCCTCCTCTTTAGCACTCTCTTCTTGTCTTTATTCAGATCTGACGACCCTCATGCTGTCGGGAATTTTGGATGGGATCCAATGATCAGAAATGCTTCTCGGGCCTTCGATCATTTTGTCAATGTTGCGTTGCCTTCGATCATTCGATCTTCCTGGACTTATCTTCTCTTTGCCTATTGATCATCGCTTCTGTATTCAATCCATCATTACTGTTGTACTTTCCATCAATGGCAAGCTTACACTGCCTGTAAAACATACCAAACATCCTCTACACTATCTCTTCTGATCTTATTGAGTTTTCTCTGCAGCTTCTTCCCAAAATACTTCTGGTGCCCGTCTATTACATTCTTCCTGTATTCATGCCATCTTCATTGCTGGATCATCGCTGTTGTACTCAAGCCATCATTACTACTATACTTTCCATCAATGACAAGCTTACGCTGCCTGTAAAACATACCAAACATCCTCTGCACTATCTCTTTTGATCTTATTAAGGTTTCTCTGCACCTTCTTCCCAAAATACTTCTGATGCCCATATCTTACATTCTTCCTGTATTCATTCCATCTTCATTGCTGTACTTTCCATCAATGACAAGCATATGCTACCTGTTAAACATTTCCAACACAAAGACTATCTTTAGAAGAACAAAAAAAATGGGTAACCAAGATATTGGGTTATGATTTTGAAATCATCTATAAAAAGGGGAAGCAAAATGTTGTGGTAGATGAACTCTCAAGAAAGGATGAATATGTTGAGGCCTTTCTCTTTTCTATCTCGATCATCCAACCCAATTGGATAATAGAATCAAGGGATGAATGGAAGAATGACGAAAAAGTATGGACTCTCATTCAAAGGTTGCAGCAGGATTCCAGTACATCAGATACATTTACATAGAAAAATGATTCACTATGGTACAAAGATTGCTTGTATTTATGTAAGAACTCCCAACTCAAACAAAGTGTACTATTGGAATTGCACACCTGTCCAGTACGAGGGCACTCGGGATTTTTGAAAACCTACCATAGAGTCAAGAAGGATTTTTTTTGGGATGGCCTTAAAACTGATGTTCAATGGTTTGTGGCAGAATGTTTGGTTTTCCAACAAAATAAGGTGGAAACAGTTAAGACCCTAGGTCTTTTACAACCATTATCCATCCCAAGTTAGCGTTGGGAGGAGGTTTCCATGGATTTCATCATAGGGTTACCAAATTCTGAAGGAAAGAGTGTCATCATGGTAATTGTTGATAGACTGACCAAGTACACACACTTTTGTGCACTATCTCATCCCTTCAAAGCTAGTACAGTTGCCACCGCATTGATGGAGATAGTTCAAAAGCTACATGGTAGCCCAAAGATTATTGTAAGTGACAGAGATCCCATCTTCACTGGACATTTTTGGACATAATTATTTTCTTGTTTGGGTACTCAATTGGCTCATAGCTCATCCTATCATCCTCAATCTGATGGACAAACCAAGATAGTGAACAAATGTCTAGAAGGATACCTTCGTTGCTTTGTCTTTGATAAACAAACACAATGGTTCAAATGGTTACCCTTGGCAAAGTGGTGGTATAACACTTCCTTTCTTACTGCAACAAAAATGACACCATTTATGGCACTTTATGGATACCACCCTCCTTCCATCACTTCTTCTCTAAAAGAAAAATCTAAGGTTCAAGCAGTGGAAGATCACATCGGGAATCAACAACAAGTTCTCCAAATCCTAAAGGACAACCTGACCATGGCACAAAATCGCATGAAACAACAAGCAAATCAACATCGTAGTGAAAGAAGTTTTGAAGTAGGGGATTGGGTATTTTTAAGACTACAACCATACAAAC
>ML788183.1:986901-1027258 GCA_009831015.1 Picea engelmannii | reverse complement strand
TTTAGGCCATTAGTTGTAATTATACCTCCTAGTCTCCTATATATACCAAGGAGACATTTTCATTTTGAATCATCTTGTATTTGAACATTTAAGTGGGGTAAAAGGAGGTTTCTCCCTCGAAGAGGCTTATTATCTGAAATTATCTCTTTTTCAAGGTGTTGAGTACTTTTCTGAGGATTTTATATGCTATAATTATATTTGGTTCTTAACACTGACTTGCAAAAACTTAGAAAAACAATGCTACAAAACATACAATCTCTACTTGTCACTTTCAATATTTAGATATAGACATAGATGCATTAATCAATAAAAGCATAAAGATACAATGTATTGGGATAGGAAATAACGCTTTTATTCAATATGAAGATCAGAAATATTACAACCTGGCACCAACGCCCTCCTGACACAACCCGCAGGTCGGAAGGTCCACGTCAGCACATGATATTTCCTTCCTCACGGCCTGAAGAACTCTAACCGGTTCTTCTATTTCCCTATCGGAAAATTTGCACCCACAAAAATCCTCGTGGGATCCCCTCTTGCACTCGGGAGATCGGACTTCGCGACTTCGCGAGGTCATTGGTTAAACATTGGACTCTCGAATCCCTGAACGCCGATACAAGTCAATGCTGACCTTTTCCTTTACCTTGTCGGGACTTTTCCTATCGTGATTTAGGCACTTGCGATGTTGAACAACTCACTTTCCTGACTCTTGATTACCGATATGACGAAACTCCGATATACTTGCGAGTTGACCTTTCAACGCCCCATCACCTCTGTCAGGATTTCAGACTTTGTGGTATCACGAATCTTGATGCAAATGTTTCGGGACTTCTCACCACGAAAACCCGAAATGGTGTGCCACCTGTCCACTTCACTGACTCCTGTGGCCCCACACTATCCTTTGGCTGTCTGGATATCATGTTTCTTGATATCGCGATTCCTGCTGCTATGTTCACAGAACTTCAACCCACGAAACCACGATGCACGGTTTCTCATGTAAATCCGACGGTCCTTGTGACTCGGATCTATGGTCCTGGCCCTCCTGAGCTTTGAAACCTTTGGGAATAATTAATCGTATCTCCCCTACTTCTCTATGAGATCTAACAACTCACGGGATGTCGTGAATTTTCCTCATAGGATTCCGACCATCCATTCTTCTCTTCGCGATTTCTGCGAATAACCAAGTATTCCTCCACAAACTTGTCCACCTACGGCGCAAACTTACGATGCTTCTTACAACTTCCAGTCGTAGCTTCCCTGCGCTGTCCTTCAACAAATTCGAAAGCCTTATCCTTCCTGAGCTTTCTTATGCCTCTGGGTCTTCTTAGAAAGACCTCTTGCTCACACACCTTGCGGAAACTTTCAATCGCTTTCCAGTGCTGAACTTCCTTCAACCCTACGCACTCTTGCAGTAACAATTTATCAATGCTCTGCTCAGATTCGCAACTTTGAGGCTTAGCTTGGCCTACGCACTCCTTGCACGACTCCCGTGCCCAACTGCACCTTCTGAGGAAATGAGAACAAAGTAAAACTATCTGAGCTTCAGAGACGCAACCCTGAATTCTTGTCGACACCCTCCTTGCGGACACTTCAACTGCACTCCTTGCAGGAATTCTTACTCAGATAGAGAAACAATTGAAACTCATTCCTATTCCCCTTCAGACTTCAAAATCAAACATGAAATCATATACACAACACATAAAACAAATGTATAACTAGAAGCAAACATTCATGAGCATATCATTCAACATCAATACACAGAGAACAACACAAAACCATGAATTTGAATCAATTCTTTCTATTAATCCAAATATCTGTACATGGGTGTTCTTACACATCTCTCTGCATGCTCCTGCTCCAATGCTTCATAATAATGTTACAATACACAATGAGGGTGTCTATATCCCATTTCCCTCTTGCGTTCTAAAACTGTCTAATCTAGAATTAAATTATATCTACCTGCATTAACTACTTTAAATGCCTTCTACCTACTAAGGACGAGAGCAATCTACTCAAGGTCCATTTACATTATACAAGTGGGCCTTCATTTAATTATTACATTTATGTTCATGCATTAAATCCAAGGTAATTTCAAAATTTGTGTTGGCACTTGTCTAGCTATCCTTTGGCTTTCGCATTGGCTCGCTTGATGTTGGCGATGCTCCTGCATCACAACCTTCTTTGGCAAACGCTCTGCGAACCAGGTGTAGGCTCCTCTATTGTTTCTCCAAGTGCACCATTCACATGCTTTCCTCTCACAAGCAACTGATCTCTTGGGAAAAGGGAAAGGGTTTTATAAGGAGAAAGGGATGGAGGGGAATGTTGAGGCCAAATCTCAGAAAGGGCTGCAAAACTTGGGCTAAGAAGGGGAAGGAACTTTGGTAGAGTTTACTTGTTCTCTTGCTTGTTGTTGTAAATGGGACCCCAAGACCTCTTTTTATATGAGACAAAGATGGTTATTCAGTTTGGGGACAAGATACAATGGGTGAAATGGTTAGGAAACCCTCAATAGCCCATAAAATTCGTTGAATTGCTTGCAATTATATATTTTTTTCAACTTTTGGAGGTAAACGTAGGTTTTATAGCATGCAACTTGCATATGTACATCGGATAACTAGTATGCAGCTCACGTGTGTACGAGGGATATTAGTTCAGTAGGGTACGTACATGTTCCAAAAAATGTTTTTTTAAGGAAGGAGCCTCAACAGTAATTTGGAAAATTGTGTAAGTGAAAAGTCCAATGCCATGTATGCATAGGTAGGGAATTTTGGACTATAACAATTGGAGAAATATAGTGTTGCATTGGAATGCATGATTTTACGAGATATTCAAAGTGTTCAAAGTGGAATCAATTATTTCCCTTAATAAATTTCTTAAGCCACTAGGGATTTTTTATTGGTCAAGGATATGTATGTTACATCCATTAGGGATGCAACAAACTCATCTAAACTTCTTTATCTTACTCACTTTTCAACCCTCAAAAATTGCTAAAAAGATGCCATAATAACCTATTAACCCTAGAGCATATTTTGGGTGGTTTATTAGTGATTTTGGGTTGCTGAATTATTATTCTATAGAAACATTTTGCAACAGACATAAGGCTGTCATAATATATCTTCAATAAATTTTCTTAAACAACCTTACTTTGTCACTAAGTCTGGCTTTATCTTACTTGAGTTATACTAGTTATTGCTAGCTTCATCTCTTGCATATTTACTTGACTTTCAGTGATGTATCTAGCATCTCATATCATCATTTACTTTTTGATTTAAATCATTGTTTATTTCTGATATATAGGACACCAAGATTCACTTTCCTTTCCATTGGAATATCATGCTTGCATACTTTTCTTTCTCTTTCCTCGGGAATGTATAACTATATTATGCAAGTACTCAAGTGTTTGGTAACCATTAAGAATAACCAATAATTGTTTCCGAGCCATATTCCACTTTGTAGCTTGACCTATAGGGGCATCATCTTGCATTAATCCACTTTCCTATCTTAATCCCCCTAGGGTCACCCAGGATTACCCCCTTGTGTAGGATTTCTCCTTCACTAAAGGGAGGGGATGGTTTATCTAAGGTTAAAGTGGGAAAACTCTCCCATAGTTATTTATGTCTTGTTGATTGGGTTAGAATTTCCCCAACCTACAATTTGTGCGATAACATGCCCCATTACAGGAACCAGTCACAAAAATGAGTGAAGCCATTTATGTCTTCTGAACAAAGATCACAGACTTAGAGATGTGACAGATACTAGGCACTCCCCTAGAGGAAAGGGAGCAACATGAAAATATGGCCACTATGAACATAGAAAACATCAAGAGTATGGAAGTAGAATGTGCTAAGTTGTATGTAAAAAGCATGGGATTTTTGTTGGATAGTTGGTTGTCATTGATGTCAACCCTCATAGCGTTAAATATGCCCCAGAGTTGTGATCGATATTTATGGTGAGTTAGTTCTCATTGATGTCAACAAGAATGGTTGATGCCAACATATGTGATGGGTACATTTGATGAAGTCTACATGAAGCCCCGAAGGTATGCCTATGGAACCCTAAGTTGATCAAGGAAAATGGTCATGAAGGACAACGTAAATGTAGGTAACACAATCATGCATAGATAGTCCTCATCATCCCATTTCTAGTGATAGGTGGTATGCCATGTGCTTCCTCACGGTTAGGGAGATATTCCCTCATGAAGTTGAAAGCCCCGAAGAATGGTTAACAATCCCCTAATTGGTTACAAGTCATTAATGAAAGGGTAAATGGGTTTGTTGGACTTATGGTTTGACCCGAGTTCTACCTTAGTTATCAAACAAAAACCTTATCACCATTGGCCCTTCTGGTAAACCATAAGGATACATCGCACACATAGTGCACAATGCAGTCTCACCCGAGATGGTTTATGGGGGACTGTAGGATGCAAGTGTCTGTAGTCATGGAAGGGATTGGGGGATGTTATTTCTTACTTCTTATTTCTACTTATCCATGCATTTGATTACAATATTCACCAGATCTATTCATTCATTCATTTTCATATTTAATCTATTGCACGTTGTAAATAAACCATCCTTTCATCTATCTAACCATCGAATGATAACTACAAAAATAGTACACCATTCACACACATTGCACACATAGTTTTACCGTGGTTCAGTCCCCTTGGGGCTACATCCACAGAGAAATTATTCTTCTTTTCTTATTCACCAAAAATCTGTGCACATTACATCATAGTAGAAAGTAGTGAGGCAGACCAGGATTGTACCAATATCCACCGCTTGTGACCTGACCCTTAACTAATTCAACCTCATCCGAGCTCAACAACTCTCAAAATAAACTTCGATTCACAAAGACTCCAAAATAGGTTCTCCAAAAAAATATGAAAATATACCTCTAAGGATCGATAGATGCCTCATCTGTTGCACTATTCTCCAAAACATGCATCCTCCAACAACACCCCAACATTAACATGTTGCTTGTCTTGAGCCACTTAGCCTTAATTCACCTTCTGTAGCACTACCTCTAGCACACAAAACTTCTTTCCCAATTTTGTCGCTTTCTCCTTAGCCTCTGCGTTCTTTCCTACTAGTGTCTCCAAACCCTGCGCTATTATGTGCTCTTTCAACACTTCTCTACTTCCTTCAAATGCATGTTACCATCTTCCTTTCTCTGTTTGGATATCGTCTATCATTCTTTCTTCTTGTTGCTCAAATGGATCCAACTGAGCCTTCCTTTCTTGTTTCTCCTCCTGCACAATTTTTACATCTTCCTGCAAGCTTTTCAGCTCCTGCATGACCTTCATTATTAGGGATACGTCCATGGTATTTTACCTCTTCTTTACATCCTGAACCACGGCATTCAGTTTTTCCTCTCTATGCTCCAACAACTAGATCTTCTCATCCTCTTCCATGCTAGTCCAAAATTGTGCAGTCATGTTATACAATTATGTCCAAAATTGTGCAGTCATGTTATACAATTATGCCACTTCTTCAACCTCGTGCACTATGTTCTCTATGTGTGTAGTAGAATCTTTCTATCTCTTCTCCCAGACTTCCAGAGGTGTGTGCAGAGTTAACTTCTCTGTTAATTATGTTATCTCTTTTTTGTATCTCTCCATGTTCTATGCAATCTATTGTAACTTCTTATGGTTGCGTGCAGTCTGGTATGCTCATGTATACCTATGTAATCTTATTCTCTAAGTGATTTGAGCATTACTTCTATTCCTCCTTTTCCACCGTGATCTGCTCACATGTTACTTTCAATATCTCCTTCATCTCACGACCGAGCACTAGGTTGGTGGAATCTTCCCTAGATCTAGACTATACTTCCTGCATTACACTTACTTGTAGTCCATATAACACTTTTGTGGGTACTTTCTCTAAGACCAAATACATATGTGTCACATCCCTTACTGGTATCTGCATTGTTTTTTCATGGACCTCCAACATTTCTAGTGTGACTTTGAATTTGTCACTACTCAATACTACTGTCTTCACGGCTTATTCTTGCTCTTTCTACGTCGATGCTTCCTGTGGTTGTTGTTTTTGTTGTGCTATGGGAGGGTGCACTGCATTTAGTTGTAGTCTCTATAAGATTTCGTGTAATTCTACTATTGTTTCCTTGATTTATTCCCTGTGGGCCTCTGTTGTGCATACTAAATCCTCTCCTCTATCTTGGACTTTGTTTGTGACCAACTCGACATCATCCTCTTTAATAGTGATGGTTGTAGGATTCTTGTGATACTTCATTTTTTTCCTTATTTATGCCTCATATACTCTATTTCTCTTCTTTGTTGGGGTTTAGGTATGCACTCCAGTTTTCTTCTTTGCCACTTCCCCATCTTTTTCTTTCTTTGGGAGAGAGATATATCCCTTCTCACCATCCCCTTTTACTTCTGTCCTTGACACTGTATCTTTCATTCTTGGATTTTTGCTTGTTTTGTTTCTTCCTGAACCTTGGTTGCGCTCTCCAACCTTCCTTGTATTATCTACTGGAATACTTTTCTTTTTGGATGTTCCCTCTTCTGCTGGATCCTTAGGCTTTGTTCCTTTATTTTGTGTTGTTGGAACCTTTCATTGTGCAGGACAATCTTTCAAAATCCAATCTACTTCTTCCCTTGATGTGAAATATCTCATTTTCAACCACTTCTTCTTTGTGTCCCTTGTGGCCTAGATCCACAGATGTGCTGAAATAATGTAACTAGAAAGAGTATTCTTATGATTATTGATATATTATTCATAGGATCAATCCCCATTGTGGATTGATCATGTTGGTTATTGTAATAGGACCAAATCCCCTTTTGCGGATTGGTCAAAAGACAATTGTAATAGGAATAATAAGAAGTCGGCCCCAACAGATATTAAAGATGCCCAGAAATATAATAAAGGTGGGTTTACCCACTTCGTTTGAGAAGTCGGCCCTGCTAGTGAAGAGACACTTCACACATGCCATACTTGTATAAATAAAGGAGGCTAGTGCCTCCCTTAGACACAACTCACTTGCTCATTTTGAGAGACAAGTTCAGATCTGCTGCTGGAGAAGAAAGAGAGAGAGAGTGGCGCATATATGGGAGAGGAATTTTTGTATTAGTTTAAGATATCTCTTGGTATTGTATTGGCTATCTATATTAAGGAATTTTTGCTAGGTTTTCTTCCCCTAGAGGGTTTCCTAGGATAAATGTTGTGTCTCTTGTGATTGTGTATTTGTCAGTGATCTTGGATTATGCTATTGTTATCTAATGAAATGAAAACATCTATAATAATGGCTTAAACATTAACAAAATGATGTCTTGAAGCCTTGAATTTTGAAATCCCTTCATTTCCTTGAAACACTTCAATAAGTATTCTCCAAACATTGGTTGTCTTTTGCTACATATCCTCCAAGAACATAGAAAATATTGCGTTGTTGTCCTGCTAGTTCTTGAGGTTCTTTTCCTACCACAAAGTTTCATAGCACACTACATAACATTTCCCCTTCCTATCTAGAAAAGATGAAAACTTGGGCTCCTTCCAACCCACCAATGCTATCAATATTATCAACCAGGAGTAATGGAATTATTTTCCATTATCCTGTGCATCTATGCAATCTATCCAAAATTGGTTCAACAAGTATGGTGCCCTGTTGAACACTACACCCTTTGGGCATTGCGTGACTACTGCTATAACTCCTGTTGGGGCCTCTTCCTTTCTCCACTTCCTCAAAATTTTACAAGCCATCCTCTTTGTGGAAAACTTTGTTGCCTGGTCGTTGATATCCTTGATAATTAGTCCTTAGGTTCCCATATTTTTCCTGAACTGTTCCTTCACTTCCTCTGCAATTTATTTATCCCTGACTTTGTTGTCCAGGTAGTCTTCTGGCTATACCCCACTGGTAGGAAGACCTGTGATATTATCTATGAGATCCATGTCTCTGGGGAACAATATTTCCATCCACAAGATACCTCCATGTACCCTAGCCAATAGTTGTTTCACACAAAGTCCTACATTTTTACCATGCCTAAAATGTGGTATGTCCAACATATTCATAAAGATTGAATTATAGAGACCTGTAACCCACTACAAAGGATCCAACATAGGTTTCCCTAGGGGTAATACCTCTCCCTTTTTATCTAAGCACTCTTCTTGTATGAAGTTAGGAAATGTTGTTGTGTCAGTTACATCATGGTCCACATACTTTAGATTCGAAACCTTGCCTAGCATGTCTTCCACTGCAACTACAGCGTATGGAAGATGAGGTAAAAAAAATTATGTTGCACTTGGTGCTTTCCTCTTTTGTCCTGTAACTAGGTTTTCTTCTACAGCTTCGTCCTTAGGTTCTTCTTCTTCTTCTCCCTCCATTTCCTGCTGGCCTTTGACTTCCTCTATGACTTGTTGTTTCTATTTGTCCTTTACCTCTATTTTTGTAGGGTTTTTGGAACTAGGGTTCATGTTGCCATTATGGTTTTCCATGCTCTGACCCCCTTACACATGTTCCTCGGTTGATATTTCTTCCTTTATCCTAGTGGGACTGATCGATTCAGTCTCTGATGTTGTCACATCCTCCAGTTCCAAAAAAATATCTGGTTCTTCTATTGTTTCTTTCTTATTTCCTGACTATCGGGTTACTCATACAAATTGACTTGGATCACCAACCTTCGAGGGTGCCATCTAATTATTCTTGAACACAATTTCCTGAATTATCCTCTTGCTCAATCACCTTGTGCTTGCTCTCTCAAGTGATCGGTTTTGTAAAAATCTCTAAGTGTTGAGCTTGCTTGTGATTTTTCCTTTTTATAAACCCGTTCATTAATGTTCTGTCTTGTTTTTCACCTTTTCCGGTTATTTTTGCGGTGTCTAATTTTTCTATGTACAATCTTCCAAATTATGTCACACCAATTGTTATTTTCTACACATTTTCATTCCTGAATTATTTGTCTCTCCCTTATTCCTCCTAACTACTTGTTTTTTACTTTTTCTTTATTTTTCTGTTTTTATCTTCCTTTTTATTCTTTTATATCCTACTATTTACAATATGTACAACTCTATTTATTGTGCTACAACTATTGAGAGTTAGTAATTCGCCTGTCCCTATATAGTTTCAGTAGACTACCATTCACCACTCCTTTCACTTCCTTTCATGTTATGTCTTTTAGTTGTACAATGCCTCCATCTATAATATATTTTATCTGATATGGTCCTAGCCAATGCATTCTGAGTTTCCATGGGTGCCGCAAATATTTAATTTCATAGAGGAGAACCAAATATCCTTCCTTAAAATTCTTCTTCTTGATATGTCTATCATGCCATGCTTTATCCTTTTCTTTCTGTACCTTTTGATGGAAACCTACCATGATTATGTCTTCTTCTAATTCCATTAGTTGGGCCAATATTTCTTGCGATGTGCCATTTTCTATCATCTGTGTAATTGTTGCAATGCGTAGACTTGGTATTAAATAATATAAGGGAACTACTGCCTCCTGTCCATACACCAATCTAAAGGTTGTTTGTCCTGTTAGTTTCTTGCAGGTAGTTCTATAAGCCCAAATTATTTTTGTTACCTTCAAATCCCATTACTCTCTATTTATATTAAAAATATTTGTTAGGGAATTCTCTAGAATTTTGTTTAAGGATTCCACTGTTCCATTTTCTTCATGGTGGTAAGGAGTACTCTTCTGGTGGTATATCTTAAATTCTTCAATCTTTACCTCAATTGTACTATTGATGAAGTGATTCCCATGATCACTCATCAATATTCTTGGACATCAAAACCTTGTCACTACATTCTCAAATAAAAAGCGTGCTACAATATCTTCACTGCAATCATTTACTAGTGCTGCCTCAACCCATCTAGTCAAGTATTCCATCGTTGTAATAATATATCTAGCTCCTGATCTTCTTGCTAGTGGATTAACCAGACCTACAAAATCTATTGCCCATTTATCGAACACTTTTAAAGTAACCTATGGTCTTAGTGGCATCTCATCCCTCCTGGATGGCTTCCCAACTCTTTGACAAACATCACACTTCTGACAATATTCTTTTGAATCCTTATGAACTCCTGGCCACCATAATCTTGTGCGTAATACCTTCTACATGATATATTTTCCAACATAATGTCCTCCTACAATTCCTTCATGCACCTCTACCAAAATAATGGGTCTTTCATGCTCCATCACACATCTCCTCAAGATGTTATATGCTCTAAGTTTGTATAAATGACCAACAATCAACTGATAATATGCAACTCTGACCACCAAATTTTTCTTTTGTGCAGTAGTAAATTCTCTTGGTGCAAATCATGTACTAAAAAACTAAATAATGTCAGCAAAATATTCATCTGCAATTTGTATTGAAAACAATTGTGCATCTGGAAAGTTTTATTCCGGTCCTGCATTCAATCTTCCAGGATTCACCACAACTTCAAAGTCAAATTCTTGAAATAGTAATATCCATTTTCATATCCTTCCCCCCAACATTGGTTTATTAAGTAAGTATCGTAGAGATGAACGATCGTTAAACATCATAAAGTGTTGTCCCAACAAGTAATGTCGGTATTTATACAAAGCATACACCATAGCTAGACCTGTCTTTCTGTAGTGTTATAGTTCTGTTAAGAATATGATAACTTCCTTCTTGCAAATTCAATAGGGTGATCTAGATCACCTTCTCCTGGCTGGGTTAATACTGCTCCTAGTGCAATTGCAGATGCATCTACATGCACATGAAATTATTTTTCGCAATATGGAAATACTAAAATCGGCGTAGTAACCATTTTCCCCTTCAAAATATCCATACACTTCTGAAATTCATCATTCCACTGGTACTTAGTATCCTTCTTCAACAACTTCTCCATCGGCGTGGTGATCTGTGCATATCCCATTATTAAATTTTTGTAATACCCTATTTGTCCCCATGTAATCTTCAACTGGTGCACTTACTTTGGTGGTGGTAAGTTAACTATGAAAACAATTTTAGAAGGATCAACCAGTAGACCCTGTTTACACACCACATGCCCCAACAAAATTCCAAAAGGTGCACTGAAAATAAATTTATTAATGTTTAATGAGATATGACATTGTCTGCATCTATCCAACATCAGCCTCAATACTTCAATGTGATCTTTCAACAAACTAAAAATTGTCCAGTCATCCAAGTAAACCTCCAAAAACTTATGAATAAAGTCTTTAAAAACTGATACTACTAGTATTGAAAAAAATAGCTGGTGAATTCTTTAATCCAAATGGCATAACTGTATACTCAAATGAGCCCCACTCTGTATAAAAAGTTGAATTGTGTCTATATTCTGGAGAAATCCTTATCTAATGATAACCTGAAAATCCATCTGTAAAAGAATAAGCTTCTTGACCCCCTACATTCTCCAAAATTTATTCTGTAAATGGGGCAGGGAAAGGATCATGTAAGAAAGCATCATTCAATTTTCTAAAATATACACAAATATCGATCCCTCCTTACTTATTTTGTTGCACCACCATGGGAATGATCCATTCTGACTCTTCTACAGGTTCTCTAACACCATCTTTAGGCATTTTGTCAATTTATGTCTTCGTCTTCTCTTTTTATATTGGATTCAACTTGTACATAATTTTTCTGATAGGTCTTGCTTCTAGATTCAATTGGATCTTCATCTCTCCTATCTCTCCTGCTAATCCATTCATCTATGAGAATTTTTTTGGGAATAAGTCATTGTACTCGTGCAATCATTCTATGATCCTCTCTACTGTCTGATTATCCCAATAATCTACAATATTAACCATATTTGGGTTTTCTACAGTTCCAATGTTGACCTTCGTAATATTTAATGTGGTCACATAATCATTTGAGTCTAAATTGGTACCTTCTACTTCCCTTTCACCTTCTACTTATGGGATCTGGATATTGTGCAGATTATCTTCTGCTAGTTCTTCTACTTCTACGACGTGATAACATTGTAGAAATTGTTTAACTATATGACTATCCTGCCTTTGATATGTTGGAATTATTTCAAAATATGGTTCTTCAAATATAATATATCCTACCACTTTTAGCGCTGTATCAATCTATAGACTGTCATGCTCAAAGGAAAATTTAACTACAAAGTTATGTTGTATCTCTTCCCAATTAGCAGTTTCTCTATGATGTTGATGTTCTGTGTACCAGTTATTCAAAATGCCTTCTAGTATGTGAATAAAATTGTGTGGCCATTCTTTTGGTGGTACTAATATCCATTGACCTATTCACTTCTCTACATGCTCTTGGGGTTGTCCAAATCCTTCATATTTCTCCTCATATTTGTGTTCTTTCTCTGCGTCGAATATGATGCGTAATAACCTTTTTCACTGGAACCAATTGCTAATATTTTCCTTATGTGTACCCCACCATCTTGCAGGTGTGGCTTTTAGAGAAATATTTAGTGTTGGTAATATTTGATTTTCCATAACCTTTACCTCATATTTCATCAGAAATTATTCTAAATCATTCAAGCAATAAAAATTAGGAGGTTCTCTTACCTCTGTACCTACCCATCTCAACGCATGCATCATCATGGCACATCTTCTAGTAAATAATTCATGTAACCGCTACTGCCAGTTCTCCATTCTTGTGTTAGAGTCTGAATCATAAGAACTAATACTCCTCACACCACGGTCCTATTGACGCTAAAGGGTTTGGCATACCCACTCCAATATACTACGAAAATAATGGACACTCATTCTTATGATGACCTTCTGTCATGAACATTTTAGCCCAAACATCTTCTCTTTTCTAGTTTCCTTTATTCTGATTCAACTGGAATGTTGATTTCTTTAGATCTGTATTCAACTCTTCGACAACTTGATATGTGTTCTTTTATTGGTTTTCCTCTAGTTGTAAGGATGCCTGCAGAGCCTCACCCTGACTTTGGAATTTTTGTTGTCTCAAAGGATACTTCAAGTGTGGAAACAAAGAATTAACAAACAAATTCTTATGATTTGTATCATTAAGAGTGTACTTTAACTTACCTTTTAGCCTTTTGATTTTTTGGTCCACTTCCCACACTGATTCTCCTTGTTTCTGCTTGATCTCTATCATTTCATTCGTAAACTGGTCTTCTGAACTTGGCTTCTTAAATTCATTGATTAATTGTCTCTTCACATCTGCTATAGTTGTAGGTGTCGCTATTGGGTTATTTTTTGAAATACCCATGTACCAATCTAATGAGCATTCTCAAAACGTGATTGCCAACTTCGTAACCTTTGTATCATCCCTTGTAATCTTCTTTTCTTCCCATATCTTCTCGTAGATGAACAAATATTTTTTTGGGTCATCGGACCCGTCCCGTCAGAATTATGGTAACTTGATGGTTGGATCTTGTCCTGCCATTGTGAAATTTTCTAAACTACCACCTCCCTACGATGTAGAGACTTGAATGTTACTTATTGAACTTACACTTATCCTACTAGACCCACATACTGAAAACATTCTTCTTCCACTAATCACTTGTTTTTTAACTGCTTTTTCTTCTTCAGTTGTGTTAGTCACACATGAGGTTATGGGTTCCACACTAATTCAGATCTGGAATTGTAACGTACCCATCCACCCACAGGCTAGGCTAAACCACTTAAATAGGTTGCAACACACCCAACCACCAACAGGCGGGGCACGTTGCAGTCCTAAGACTCAGTTTTATGATCTTATCTTAAAATCAAAGGACTATTCATGAGTGTTGGAGGCATTAAAACCACATGCATAAGACAAGATACATGCCACAACATAAAGAGATAAACAACATTCCATGCACAACAAATAGCCAACAGAAAGGCACATTAAAAATACATATCTCAGAGATAATTGAATACAAAGTAGAAATAAACATTACACATAAAACACAGAGAGAACTTATCTTTTCAAGTAAACGTTCACCAACTGCCTACAGACCAAGGACGTTCCTCCCAACCATAGACACTTCTGTTCATTTATTCTCAACAACAGGTCACCCTCGATCCAGAGCTATGAATCCACAAGGATGAGTCCTAGGCCAAGTCTAAACACACAACAATTGGCTAAGTAGCTCTCAGGTTTCCCAACCTCACAACAAATCCTAATTTCCATCTCTTTCCCTCTCAACCTGCACAACCCCAAGAAATGAACACCTTTCTATACCATGTAGTCACTAAGGTTGTTCCATTTCTCTCCAGGGCTCCAGTGCTACTGGTTAGGAAATATCCCTACTGGAAACTCCAAGAAATCACAACTGTGGATAGTTCCATACGAACTTCCATCAAGATCATGTACACATGCATCCATTACCTCATGTAATGATCATTAAATCATTACATCCATTCAGTGATGGCTCTCCTCTTTCCACCATTCATTTCCGTGCTCAGCCCAAGAGCACACGAACTAGTAGTAGTGAGTGAGTACGAATAAGAACAATATAACAAGGGGAAGAAGATGAACCGGGGGAAGAACGATTCCCTAACTTCACCCCAAGCCACCCTCATGTAACCATTTGTATCCATGCTCATAGCAAGAGAATACGAATTCAACAATTGTGAGGTTCCCAAAAATGAAGAGTGGAAAATGTGTAACAATGAATGAATAAGAACAAGTGAACCCCCACCCAAACCAAATATGGGTTTATATATTACTTGGAAATCAAGAACCACATGGCCTCCCCTAAGAAGCTCATGTAACCCATTTTCTCTATAAAATAAATTATGGGTAAATAAAATAATAATAAAAAGAATTATCCCCTCAAGACCCCTCTCTCATGGAGTCATAGCCCCCTATCTCTTTTTTCCTTGTCCATCTTGCAGCCAGTGATGTATTTTATTAATGTATATGAAGTGTTACATTTCCTAGGCACTCTGGCCGCTTTTTTAATTTACCGGCTCACCAGCCCAAGTCACAATTACAAAATACATTATAGTTCATAAGAGTTAAAACTAGGATGTTACATCCCACTCCCCTTATTTTGGCACTGTCCTCGGTGCACAACACCATTCTAATGTTATTGGCATTACAATTCCAGGCCCTCTGACCTTAATCCACACAGGCTATCCAAGACAATATTGTACACATAGGCACTCTGGCCTAAAATTAAACATGTATGCATAAGCATTCCAACCCAAAACATGTATAATGATCTTTAGAATTTATAATTTTGATAGTAATTCCAACCAACAAGCTCTCCTTCCCTCTCATCCCTGCACAACCCCAAGAAATGAACCCCTTTCTATGACATGCAGTTCCTTAGGTTGTTCCACTTCTCTCCAGGGCTTCAGTGCACTCGACCAAGAAGTTTCAGAGTTGTGGCTTCAATAACTCCAACTGCAACGAGTCCATTGGACTTTCTTCCCTCCATGCCTTTGTCATTGAGTTTCTCCAACATCACCTTATTTTCTCTCATAGTCTAGTATTTTTCTAGATCTTCAACATTCATCGTTTTCCTACAACATTTCAAATTAGCGAGAATGTCAGTTCACAATTTGTGCATACAATTCTCAATCTTTCTCATAATGTAAGAGTAAATTTTCATAATCCAATACAATAATTATCTATGTGGTTCATGGATCTGCATCCATATGGTTGTCTCGTTAACTTGGATCACTGTTTTCCTTGACATACCCATTGTGTGCATGATCACAATCAATAGTTTAAAAGAACTATCAAGTCTCCTCTTCCTTGTGGTCACTCACCTTCTAGGCCTAGGCTCGGGCATCCCCTTCTCTGCTATATAGTCCCTCAGGAAATCCATCTTTCCTGACCAAGTCTTTCTTGGACAAGAAGATTTCTAGAGACTTTATTGATTCTTACAGCTGAGGCGACTCTCTCGCGTGTGTTACCACATCAAAACATATTCTAGGGCGATCATGGATTACCACAGGGTCCTCATGTCCCAACAATAGCATTTTCCATGATTTCTATCTTGCATATCCAACATCTCATATGTATTATACACATACAGTCATCATGAGATATCATTATAACCACTTACAATCATAAATTTCAAATTTCTTTTATATAGGAAAACAAATTTTTCCAAGCATGAGTTTTCTACTCATAATGGTTGTCTTTGTAGCTGTAGATATCAGTCTTTCTTATGGGCTTACATCACTTCCATATCCAAGACCATTATACCTGCAATTTCTTCAATTTACATTCAACCAAAACAATTTGTTAGTAATTATCAAATCATAATTCCCAAAATTGTTTTATATATATATAAAAAAACTTCTAGACATGAGCTTCTTCTCATAACAATTTGGCTCTTTGCAGCAATAGGCATTGGTCTTATTTATGGGCTTACAACACTACCATATCCAAGACCCTTTTCTCCTGCAATTTCAACATTCCTCAGCCAACAAATTGTCAATATCTCATGTACAATACATACATACATACATACATACACACACACACACACACACACACACACACAGATATATATATATATATATATATATATATATATATATATTCATGGAAACGATTCAAAACAAAGTCACAAAGTACTCTCAAATTTTTTTACAACTACAATTCAATTATTGCTATTAGTCCAACTATCAATTGGATTGGACTCATCATTACATACACATGTATTATCAGTCACATAGACTTTTCATAATGCAACAGTTAATAAGATAACAATCAATGTGCCAATACCCATGGCCACATCTACACAATGCATCAATGCATTGACTACATAATACCACACAACTATGTCATGCATTCCACCATGATGAGTTGGAAGGTCTGGCCAACGACTCAACACATCATCCACACACTTCCTACTGCTTGCCTAACTATTTGGTTACCTTCCTTTTCCACCCAAACACAACACCACGAATATAATCTTTAAGTGCTCTTTAGTTTTGGCAAAGAGGTTGCAATCCAAACATCAGATATACATTAGATACCATTGAGCACTCACGTAGCAGTATAACCCTTCCATATCCAACCATATGATGGTCTCACACATGACTATCTCTATGGATATCATTGTTATAAAAGGAGTATGTCTCCTGAATTAACTCGGTTATGATCTCATAACCAAACATAACATAATATGAAACCAACATTTTATCTAAATGCATTCTAGCATCAACAACATTTTCATACTCTAGGCCTTTGGCCATTATGTATCAATTTAAATATTGAAATTAGATGAGGCAATTATTACCTCAATCCCCTTCAACATGTATGCATCAACAGAAAATAAATGCATACCTGACTAGTTTTTATTAACCTACTTGTTTCTATCTGGCCAATTGATATTTGTAGAAGCTCACAAACTTCCCCCTTCATCATTTTGATCACCATTCCTGCCACCCTCATGGGTCTTCACCTAGATGGAAAATCATAAGAAACAACAACATCCACATATTTAACCCTGCTGTATCATTTTTCCTGAATACATAATCCATCATTAGTCATACTCAAACATTATTTCATAATAATAGACTATTCTAAGTTCACAAGCATGTTATATACATATCCAAGCATCTGCAATTACACATCCATATGCACCAAGCATTTACTTTCAACATGCCTACTAATGCATATGTATTTAACTTCATTGTATGCTTCATGCAGTCTAGTGCATTTCTATTTTAATTCACTTATTTATTTATCTATTTATGTTGTAGTTGCTTGTCCTTGAACTCCTTTAGATCCTTGCTGCCTTGTGTGCTCCCATTCTACTCATCTACACTATGGTTCCCTATTTTGAACACTTTCTAGCCAAGTTCCACTTGGTCTTTCTGTAATCCAACCAAGGTGTTCTGTTTTCAACAATCTCTCCTATATATTCATATCCAACTTTACCTTTATGAAACATTCCAACACCCTAGAATGAAGTAGCTCAAACATTCCATCACTCTATTACAACGTTCTTGAATAAAAAAATATTACTCCTTATTTGTCCATTAGGTTACTTCATTAACCTTTCCCTATGAAACCATACCTTTCATACTTAATATCATTCCAAATGGAAGTCCATTTTCATTCAGTGCCACATTTCAAGTGAGAGAAAATTCCAATTTATCTGCATTGGCTTCCTGATTCCACTGTGAGCTCTGATATCAGAAGTGGATTTCTTTCACTAAGTACTTTTAGACAGTAGATAAGTCATATCTAACAAATCCTTCCCTGTAACTCTTATGCTTGACACATAGAGATTATTCACACACCACCTCTTAATCTCTTTGTTTTCTTCCACATTAAGCTTGCAATTGTCTACACATCTCTACCTTCAAGGCTATGGAGCCTTAATTTTCCTTTCTACGCCCATTAATGACATTATTCACCTACTAGCTTCATGTCCCATATGAGGATTCTTAATTTTGTTGTACATTATCCAAATTTGATAAGATTTTTCATGCTTCCATGAATCTAATATCTGATCTTGTTCTTGGATTGATCTGATTATACCTCTAATCCTGCCAAACCTACAAGCAATCATCTAGTTAGAATTATACATATCATACAAAAATTGTCAATTACATTTACAGGTTCCTTTTATGTTTAATTTATGAAGAACATTAACTCAATTGTAACATTTATCCAAAAATAGAATGAATACAGGTCATGATCCTCTAATCATCTTTCCAACGACTAAAATCTCTCCCCAAATGGATATCGGAGTCGAAAGTTGGGGCTCTCTGAAAAACCACTTTCAGCCCCCTCAAATGATACAAATTTAAAAATTGTAAAGGTGCTTCCTTCAAACCAAGTTCCACGTGACCACGGCTTGAAAATGCGGACTTAATCACCCTTTAGTGCCCCGCTCTGTGTTTTTCTACACAGGATCTTGTGCGAACACCAAGTCCGAGGGTTGGTTTACTAACAGACCCTTTTTACCTAAGCATGGGACCGACGTTGGGACCATGTCCTTCGGACTTTGGCCTTCGACTATTTTCCCTTGTCAACTTATTTTTTCCCCCAGAGTTACACTTTGTCGAAGCCTTTAATAACTCCACTAGAAAAAATAGACGATCGATATTTAATCTCCCTCCGAATGGATGGTGGTGCCCTCATCTGGAGGCTTCAATGAGATCAACGGGTACAAATTAATTAGGCATTGAGACAAATGACACTCAACCAATTCATAAATTTGATGCTCTGGGGTATTTTTATTCTCGAGTCTTCACTTCCCTGGAGTGGAAATCCTCCAAAGTACTTACCTCTAGTCCCTATGTTGGACCCAATGGTCACAAGAACTCCTAGAGGGTCTTAGAGAAATGGACCATGTGAATTCGCTACTCCGAGACATTTCAAAACTCGAGTCACTCAACTCCCCATAGTGATGTTTGTCGAATTGCTTATGCCATCCTTCCATTGCTTGATTGAATGGTTGAGAAAGCTTCAAAAGGGATCTTAGATTGACAGTCTGTGTGCCTTCGTGACTTCAGGTTTTGACACTTTTCACTCATAGAGACTTGAAAACTCTTGGAGTACCAATTATTCGGACTACTATATCTACTACTGTGTGTGTTCTGTGATCAATGGTCAATATGTACTCCGACCTTCAGGCCTTCAGGAGTTCTTGACCCAATGCAAACTATCAGATATTTTTCCTCCAGACTACCCAGTCTTCGGACTGCATGATTTGTCGCCACGTGGTGAAATACTGGAAGAGAAAACGTGGCCCAATCAATCGGGTGCACATTTCAGGTTCTAACTAAAATTTCAATATTCCACAGGTTCAAAACTCACTGACACATGGAACACACCCCATGTGTCCACGTTATCCCAGGTTCGAAACTTTGGGCTTTGGGAGTTTCCACACTAGCACACTCCAATTTTATTGAACTCCGAATTTCTGAACTAGTCAATATGTCGACACGTGTCTCCCTTAACGAACAGTATGGATTAACTCCAGACTTCAAGGCTTCGAAATATTTCGGCTTAGAAAAATTTGTTCCTTCCGAACACAAAACTTTTGAACTAGTCGATCTGCCGACACATGTCCCTTTTGATGAACGGTCCAAATGAACTATGGGCTTTGGGACATTGGGAGTTTTCACATCAACACGCTCCATTTCTCATGAATGTTGAACTTTCAAACTAGCCGATCTACCGACACATGTCCCTTTTGATGAACGGTTTGGATGATCTTCGGGCTTCGGGACTTTGGGAGTTTGCGCATTAGCACGTTCCATTTCTCCCGAACACCAAACCAAAATCGACGACTCACACTCCTCCCACAGCCAAGGGCTACGATTAATTATGGCTTCAGCTTCGATATTTCTCTCTCTAGATGATCCCCATACTCCGAAATACTTGCTAGATTTGACGGTCCTAAACACTCCCGAAATCCACCACTCCATCTAATGATCGACGAGACTTCGGGACTCCGACCTTAGGTAGTGTTAGGGTCCTATAAATTACAGGAATTCTGATTATTCAAGTTCTATCTGTTGTTTCTCTCATGAAATTTCTCGTTTTTCCTATTTTCCTCAAATGGATTTTCCCCTATTAGTGTCTACCATTCCGGTCAGTCACTAGTGATCAAATATGTTTTTTCAAGTTTCTTAATAGGGTCCTAGGTCAAATTTTTATATTTTCAAATAAAATTTGGTCATTAGTTACCAATCAAGTCACTGATACTCCCTCCACTTGATCATGGTTATCATCACCTAGGTCATGGTATAAGATTCATATTTTATATGGCATCATAAAGTCAGTCATATTCATCACTTGAGTCATCATTAAAGGGAGTTAGCAGATTAGGGGCAAAAGAATAAAGGTAATTTATCCTTGTGAAATGTCATGCCACCATCATTAGAAAAAATTGACCTCCATGTTATAAACTACCATCCAATCATACTCATAGAGTCCAAGAAACTCACTTTTGGCACAACAAGAACAATCTACTCAAAACATGTCACTTGGAGAATCTTTGAAGGCACATTTTCTAGAAATGTCCTGTTTAGTCATGTTTTTTTCCGAAAATATTGTAGCCAATTAGAGATGAAACTTGGGAGACTGAAGGAGTTTTATTTCAAAAACATATTCATATAAAAAAACCTATTTTATTTTATGCACATGTATTATGGTTAAAGAGATATCAACTCGTCTTTGACCCCTATTGTTCGCTATGCTTTTGGGAGTAGTTTTGGGAGATTGAATTTTCGAAAGCCATGGAGATGGAATTTTATAGGTTTAAAGGTTCAGTGGTATTCTACACATTCAGGGATATCTCCTAAAACCATAAATTCAGAAAAATAATTCTCAAAATCCATCCAAAGGTCGTCTAAAATAGGATGCTATGCTTCTACAAATGGTCACTACGCTTCTGTAGGTTTTAATGACCAACTTCAAATTTGAATTGTGAACACATGGGAAAGTATTTTTGAAACCTGAATGATGTTTTTGTTCCAAAAATACCAAAGAAAAAAAACCTCTCTCAGTTTTTTAAAAGGTCTTTTGGTTAGATATATATATCAATACATCTCTGAGCCTTATTTTTGCAGAAAACACAGAAAAAATGATAATTTCATGCATGTACAGAAATACAGCGCCAGGTCATTGCGCTTTTCCCCACGAGTTCCAGGTAACTTCTCTTTTCCCCATGAGCTCCATTGATGTGCAATTCACATAAATATACTTGGTTTTCAAAATTAAATCCTATTTTTGGAGGAAAATGGAAAAAATAGGCTGAAAACTAGCTATTTGCGACCTTTTTGAAGAGGTTGCTACACTTCTAGAGTGATGTTGGAAAATTTGAATTTTTGGAATCTTACAGAGGATTTTTTGCGGATTTCAAGATTTGGTGGTATTCTACATTGGACAGGATACACATTCAAATAAAAAATCAGAAGAAAAAAAGCTCATAAGGTCCTCAAAAGTCATCATCAATTGAATGCTATGCTTCTATAATTTGGGCGTTGCACATCTGTGTAATTCCTGCGTATTTGGAAAAACTCGCCAGTTTTGGAAATTATGAAGTCAAACTTTGTTTTTTACCTATGTACTTCGAAATATAGTGAATGCATATTATGTGATTAAGTTTCATGGGGTTGAATTATCTTTTTCCATGTGGATTTGGTGACATTGAATGCTTGTCAAAGTCAAATCGAGTTAGTTGAGCTAAACTCAGAAGTCTGTTTTGACTTTCCTAGCTTTTGATTTGTTAGAGATATTCTTGTGATATGATCCTAGGAGGTAGGATTCGACCCGTCAAATGGGGAAATTTGTTTTGTATCTATATCTAGACCTAAGAGATTCAAACAAAAGGTTGGACCTGAAGGGAAGGATGGTATGGAAATATTATCATCTACTGTAAAGATGTTCAAGAGTTTGTAAGTGACTCTTTTTGGATGAATAAAAAGACATTATGTTTCCTGATTCTTGTGTCATAGTAAGGTGGTGAAGTGTTTCTTCATGTAACTTTTTCTTCTCTGGTCTCACATGTTTTTTCTTTCTTTATTGTTTATAGGAATATTATGTTTAAGATTTGTTTAAAACACCTCATTTCTTGCTTAAAACAATATTTATGTTTTCTTTTGAAGTTTGAATGTAGAATTTAGGTAGCATTGATCTGCATTTGAATTGAAACCTAATATGATCTTCTTTTCCATCTGACAAACTAAAAGGATCTACTGACATGACTACCTTGAATTGTTACATATGATCTCAGTTATTCCTTCACTGGATCACCTTTGACCTTTTGACTCCATTTATCCCAATGGCCCTTTTCTGTTGTCTCAACTAAAAAATAAAAAATAAAAACTTCTATCCTCATAACTAGCTTAATATCCAATCCAAACAATGTTAAATGATACAGAGATATCCCTCTCTGAGTCTTGGAGGGATATATCCTTGAATCCAAGTGGTTTTGTGGTTACCTCTGTCAATTTCTCACTCAACTTGAGAAATTATGGAGTGATAACATAGTGGCGACTCAACTGGGGATTGTTCCTCAGAAAGCATACCAAGTGCCAGATCTGATTACTGATGGTGGACAATGATCACACAAAAGAAGGATGAAGCATCTGCTAGGTGACTCCAATAAACTCCATATCAGTCCCAATTCAAAGACTCCACTGGAGGAAGAACCTGAAACATGACCAAGCAATCTGGAAAGATCATGTATTCAAGCTCAAATTGTATTCAAGACATTTTTGGTTTTATCTGTAATTATGTTCTATCTTATTCTGATCTTGGTCAAGAGTACATTGTTGAACTTTACATTGATTTTTTGCAGATTGATGAGCCTCAAGAGACTAAGCCCCACATTGTGGATCATGTACATACTCATACACATGTGCACATCCTAGATACACATGTAGAAATCCTAGTGAGACATGAGCCTTGTGCTTTATCTCCTACGCTTGATAAATCGCCAGATGGTTATAATCCCCCTGCTTTACCTCCTATACCTGTAAAAATCCCAGACAGTTACAAGATTATGGTTTTACCTTCTATTCTCCATGACCTCCCTACCATTTATAGCAATAATTTTCCTAGGTTTGATGGAGAAAATGTGAAGATCACTGCTGAAAAACACATCCAAAGTATTGAGGATTTTCTTGATCTGTTTGAGGTGGAAGAATATGATGTCTATATCAGGATGTTTAAGAATTGGTTTAAGAATCTTCCAGCTGCAAGAATTGATAATTTTCATCAATTTGTGAAAATTTTCCTGGATAGATGGGTGATCAATGGAAATGTCTTTCCCATCTTAGAAGAATATGACCATTTAAAAAGACAACCAGGGGAGACAGTACAACACTTTTCATCCAGGTTCAATAAGGTGTATCATGCAATGCCTGTTGATATAAGGCCACCCCTAGGATTACCCCTTTTGCATTACCAAGACACATTTGATCCTGAGATGGCATTCCAATTAAGAGAACGGAACACTACAACCCTTGAAGAAATGAAAAACATTGAAGTGGATGTGGAAGCTAATTTTCTGAACAAAAAGTGCAAGCTAAGGGAAAAAGAGAAAGATCGAATAGAAAAGGAATAGATGACATCTTCAGAAGTGAAACTAGATGTTCTGGAAAACATTGTAAAAGAGATGATGCAGAAGATTAGTAGAAAATATGAAATTGTTGTTCAAAGATCACATGTTTCATTAGTTCCAGAAAATAAAAAGCTCATTGTTCTCAAGCAGTTTGCAACTCATCATTGGAATCCTAAAATAGAAGAGGATTCTTTCATGTACTCGATTCATAATATGGTCAAAGATGAAGCTCAAAATCATATGGTGGTGGAACAATCTCCTGAGATGATGTGCATGTTTGATGATCTTGCATATATAGATGATTTACCCCGATATGATCATCGGTATGATGAGGATATAGTTGAAATTGATGATGACTATTTAAAGGAATCAATAGAACATGGTTTGGAGGAAGAAGTTCAGGTACAACTCAAGGATGAAAATCAGTAGTTGCATATTAATCATGACAGTAGGGAGGAAAATGCAGAAAGTTTTCAAGTAAGTGAAAAATGCCTGCCTCTCTGTTTTGTCTCACTTCTGAGAAAAAATTATAAGCAAGTTGTCAACAGTAGGAATGGATAAATATCTTACCAATCAGATGAGGAAATCATGGATGATAAATAACCTGTTTTAGATCCAAAGGTGCAGCCCTTGAGTCGTCTTGAATGTCAAATCTCAGTTGAAATCACAGAGTCTGAAACCGATGATGAATTGATCCATTTTGATTCTCTACCCTTATGCTTTAATTAATTTTAGATTGTGAAAGGTAATATTGGTCACATTCTGGTTGATAATCACAAGAGAAATCATGAGGTGTCAGTAAAACCAATGCTACAGCCATCTAAATCACTACATGACCCAATAGTTGATATGTTGGATGGTTTTTTTTTTCAAAGTCAGTTTTCATTTACCCGTAATGATTTTAAAAGTTGTTATGACATAGATATGATCAGACAGTATACTCCATTGTCTTGTTCAGCTGAAGTATCATTAAAAATCTCATCAGATAAAGTGAAAATGTGTCCTGAGTTGTTTGAAGACATGGAGAGCACATGTGCAGTACCAGGTAATGAAATTGAATTCACTGAGTCGGAAATTTGAATACCTAGAAATAGATCAAGTCTATATTGATCCAGTGGATATCTATATGGAGAAATTGTTCATCAGAGAGCCACACTACATTTCCATCATTTATTTTGTTTTTCATATTTACCCAACTCCCTATAATGAAGATCAGGATGGAAATCTCTATCAAATACCATTAACTGATTTGTTTATGAGTTTGGTGAAGAACATGGAAAGAGCCAAGGTACCAGATCCAATATTTGATTGGTTATATTGGATATTCCATATTGATTAAGGTCAAGTATTATAATGGTTATAATATGATTATATGTGCATAAATAAGTTGAACAGATAAGCATCCTTTCAATTATCATATTTACAGTGTGCAAATAATCTTGCTGGGCAAACATGTGGTCTATTTTATTTCAGTTTCTTTTCAAAAATTCAGTCAAAGTTGGAGTAGATGAACAGTTGGTTTTCAGTGACAATGATTTCAAGATGGAGCAAGATGTAGATTTTGGGATCATCCCAATGGATAAGGCACTGATCTACAAATCTAGAGATCTGAGATTCTTGAAACCTCAACAAGAGCTGCCATCCCCAATTGGAGCCTATGTTAGGGTCCTATAAATTATAGGAAGTCTGATTATTTAGGTTCCATTTGTTATTTTTCTCATGAAATTTCTCATTTTTCCTATCTTCCTTAGGTGGATTTTCCCCTGTTAGTGTCTACCATTCCGGTCATTCACCAGTGATCAAATATGTTTTTTCAATTTTTTAATAGGGTCCTAGGTCAAATTTTTATATTTTCAAATAAAATTTGGTCATTAGTTACCAGTCAAGTCAGTGCTAATCCCTCCACTTTCTAATGGTTTTCATCATCTAGGTCTTGGTATAAGATTCATATTTGATACAGAATCATAAATTCATTCATATTCATCACTTGAGTCATCACTAAAGGGAGTTAGTAGATTAGGGGCAAAAGAATAAAGGTAATTTCTCTTTGTGAAATGTCATGCCACCATCATTAGAAAAAATCAACCTCCATATTATAAAATACCATCCAATCATACTCAGAGAGTCCAAGAAACTCACTTTTGGCACAACAAGAACAATCTATTCAAAACATGTCCCTTGGAGAATCTTTGAAGCCACATTTCCTACAAATGTCATGTTTAGTCATCTTTTTTCCAGACAGATTGTGGACAATAAGAGATGAACATTGGGAAATTGAAGGAGGTTTAGTTCCAAAACATATTAATAAAAAAACACATATTTTATTTTATTCACAAGTATTAGGGTTAAATAGATATTAGCTCATGTTTGGCCCCTATTGTTCGCTAAGCTTCTGGGAGTAGTTTTGGGAGATTGAATATTTGGAAGCCATGGAGATGGATTTTTTCCAGTTTAAAGGTTTAGTGGTCCTCTAAAAATTCATTTATATCTCCTAAAACCATAAATTCAGATAAATCATGCTCAAAATCCATCCAAAATTCGCCTAAAACAGGACGCTACGCTTTTACAAATAGTCTCTACGCTTCTGTAGGTTTTAGTGACCAACTTAAAACTTGAATTTTGAATAAATAGGAAAGTATTTTTGAAACTTGAAGGAGGTTTGTGTTCCAAACATACCAAAGAACAAAAACCTCTCTTAGTTTTGTAAATTTTCTTATGGTTAGATATATATTGCTACATATTTGATCCTTATTGTTGCAGAAAACACAGAAAAATTGACAATTTCAGGCATGTATAGAAACGCAGTGCTAGGTCGCTGCGCTTTTCCCCACGAGCTCCAAATGAAAAAAAAAATTATATTTTGGAAATCCATTGAAGTTTAATTCACATAAATATACATGGTTTTCAAAATGAAAGCCTAGTTTTGGAGGAAAATGCAAAAAATAGGCTGAAAACTAGCTCTCTGCCACCTTTTTGAAGAGGTCGTTGCGCTTTTGGATTGATGTTGGAAAATTTGAATTTTTGGAATCTTACAGAGGATTTTTTTCATATTTGAATATTTTGTGGTATTCTACACTGGAAAGGCTTCACATTCAAATAAAAAAATCAGAAAAACCAAGCACAAAAGGTCCTCAAAATTCATCATCAACTGAATGCTACGCTTCTGTAATTTGGACGTTGCACATCTATGTAATTCTTGTGTTTTTGGAAAAACTCACAAGTTTTGGAAATTATGAAGTAATTTTATTTTTTTACCTATGTACTTCAAAATATAGTGAATGTATATGATGTGATTAAGTGTCATGGGGTTGAATTATCTTTTTCCATGTGGATTTGGTGACATTGAATGCTTGTCAAAGTCAAATTGAGTTAGTTGAGCTAAACTGGGAAGTTTGTTTTGACTTTCCTAGATTTGGATATTGTTAGAGATATTTTTGTGATCTGATCCTAGGAGGTAGGATTCGAGCCCTCATATGGGGAAAGTTTTTTTGTATCTATATCTAGACCCAAGAGAGTCAAGAAAAAGGTTGGACCTGAAGGGAAGGATGGTATGGAAAGATTATCATCTATTGTAAAGATGTTCAGGAGGTTGTAAGTGACTTTTTTTGGATGAATACAAAGACATTATGTTTCCACATTCTTGTGTCATAGTAGGGTGGTGAAGTGCTTCTTGATGCAACCTTTTCTTCTCTAGTCTCACATGTTGTTTATTTCTTTATTGTTTACAAGAAGATTATGTTCAGGATTTGTTTAAAACACCCTATTTCTGGCATAAAACAATATTTATGTTTTCGTCTGAAGTTTGAATGTAGAATTCAGGTAGCAATGATCTACATTTGAATTGAACCCTAATCTAATATTCTTTTCCATCTCACAAACTACAAGGATCCACTGACATGACTACCTTTCCTTGTTACATATGATCTCAGTTAATCCTTCACTGGATCACCTTTGACCTTTTGACTCCATTTATCCCAATGGCCCTTTTCTATTGTCTCAACCAAAAAATCAAAAAACAAACCTCCTATCCTCATAACTAGCCTAATATCCCATCCAAACAACATTAAATCATATAGAGAGATCCATGTCTGAGTCTTGGAGGGATAGATCCTTGAGTCCAAGTGGTTTTGTGGTTACCGTTGTCAATTTCTCCCTCGGTCTGAGAAATTACGGAGTGATAATAAGATGTACAAGATTTGCATGCCTACAAAGATCATCGAAGCAAAGAAGTTATGAATTATTACCCTTCATGCTTGGCTTCGATCGATTATTGTCGATCAACAATCTATATCTGATGACTGGGACTTAAGCTTTCCCAACTTCTGGTTTTTCCTTCATCGGACGGCTCCTACTCATCGGCCCTCCGATCCAACGATCCAGATCTCTCTTGATCCCATAGTGGTGATCACTCCAAAATTCTTAAGGGATGGTCACAATCCTTCGATCCCTTACAAAGGATATTTAACATTTTGGCTTCTGCGTGGACTCTACAACCCCATTCCTCCTGAGATTTTTGACTTCAAGGTCATAAATCAATCTCAACCATGAGAATCTGAACAATAGATATGACCCATACTGGCTCGATGTTTCAACCAGAATATCTAATACCAATCTGTAATGTACCCAACCACCCACAGGCTGCATTATGCCACTTAAATAGGCTGCAACACACCCAACCACCAGTAGGCTGGGCATGTTGCAGTCCGAATACTCAGTTTTATGATCTTATCTCGAAATCAAAGGAATATTCATGAACGTTGGAGGCACGAAAAACATATTCATAATATAAGATCCATGCCACAACATAAATAGATAAACAATGTTCCATGCACACCAAATAGCCAATAGACAGGCACATTAAAAATACATATCTTAGAGATAATTAAATACACAACAGAAATAAACATTACATAGAAAACAAAAAGAGCACTCATCTTTGCAAGTAAACGTTCACCAACTGGGTGTAGACCAAGGACGTTCCTCCTAACCATAGACATTGTTGTTCATTTATTCTCAACAAAAGGTCACCCCCGAGCCAAGGCTATGAATCCACAAGGATGGGTCCTAGGCCAAGTGTAAACACATAGCAGTTGGCTATGTAGCTCTCAGGTTTCCCAACCTCACAAAAAATCCTAATTTCTAGCTCTCTTTCCCCCCTCATCCTAGACAACCCCCAAAAATGAACACCTTTCTCTGCCATGCAGTCCCTAAGGTTGTTCCATTTCTCTCCAGGGCTCCAGTTCCACTGGTTAGGAAATATCCCTACTGGAAACTCCAAGGAATCATAGTTGTGTACAGTTCCATCCAAACTACCATCAATCTCATGCACACAGACATCCATTCCCTCCTGGAATGATCAATAAATAATTACATCCATTCAGCAATAGCTATCCTCTTCCTGCCATTCATTTCCATGCTCAGCCCAAGATAACATGAACTAGCAGTAGTGAGTGAACAAGAATAAGAAAAAGATAAAAAGGGGAAGAACGATCTCCTAACATCACCCTAAGCCACCCTCATGCAACCATTCGTATCCATGCTCAGACCAAGAGAATACAAATGCAACAATTGTGAGGTTCCCAAAAATCAAGAGTGGAAAAGGTATAACAATGAATGAATAAGAACAAGTGAACCCCCACCCAAACCAAATATGGGTTTATATATTACTTGGAAATCAAGAACCACATGGCCTCCCCCAAGAAGCTCATGTAACCCCTTTTCTCCATAAAATCAATTATGGGTAAATAAGATAATAATAAAAAGAATTATCCCCTCAAGCCCCCTCTCTCGCGGAATCATATCCCTCTATCTATTTTGTCCTTGTTTGTATTGAAACCAACATTGTATTTTATTAATGTATATCAAGTGTTACATTTCCTAGGCACTCTAGCCCCTTTTTGACTTTACCGACTCACCAACCTAAGTCACAATTACACAATACATTATAGTTCATAAGGTTTAAAACTGGGATGCTATAGGAATGGAGAGCCTTCTACTGTGCTAGACCCATGACCTCTAGTTTTTCTCTCATATGTGGCACAAAATATATCCTCAATCTACCCCATGGTGTGGAGATCCTCTACCTCTTCCTCATTACTGTCCAAGCCCTCTCTCTCCGCTACATCCCTCTTCTTATTATTCACCCTATACTAGTAGGGTCGTCCACTCCGTGTCACACCTATATTCCTTATGATTTCCCCGGTCTATTCATAATCAATCATGATGGGGTCCATTGCATCATTCTTTTGGCTACTCTCCAGAGCCTTCTCCATTTCGTAAATTTTCCTTAGTGCTTCCACCAACTCCTCTATGCGTGCAGTGTCATCTAGCTGTCTGATTTCATGGTCATCATGCCTTTATCATGTAATAAGATATTGATCGATGTGTAAAGAAACCTAATATAACTCCCTCTGGGTCCACTCAATAAATCCTTCTCTGCAACAATGTATGACATTGTTGTATCTACTGCAAACTCAGTGATAAACCCCACATTAATGTTGTCTAACCGGAAATCCACTGTGCACGTAAATTTGTTATTAACCCTTTCCAACCACGCGATATTTTCATTAGCCCACACTATTGTCCTAATCTAGTTAGTCAGATGGGTATCCTTCAATATTAAAAACCACTCCTATAACAATTGTGGAAAGAAACAAAAATATGCTTCATGCAAATAAGTAAACACATACTTTTGTAGGTATTGGCGTGGTGTATACTTGGAAACCTTATTTTCTTTCTGTGTGAAATCCAACTCCTTTGTCTCTAACCATATTTCAATTTCTTGCTTCATAGGATTCTATGGCCTGAAATGTAAATGTGTTGAACCTGCACAAAATATATCTAGCTAGAAAATACCACACAAATTTGTAGAGAATAATTGAGAGAGAAGAAGTAAGAGAGAAAGAATGGAAGAATTCTCATTAATTGTAATGAATAATGAATAATTTACACATCATATACTCTATAGAACTCAACCAATGTGAACTAGAGGAGAATCCAATGCACCATAGTGGTGGTATAGAGTGATCTAGACACACACCAACAGTTACGGGAGTAAACTGCCACCTAGTCTAGTCTCTCAGGCAATTACAGGAGTGAACGACCACCTAGCTGAGTTAACTAGTCTACCATTCTTCAGTTAACTGACTGAAATAGAGTGAAGTGAGGAGGAGACCATGGAATCATGGGTAATTGTTGGCATAGGGGAAGACCTAGGGTTCATCTCCAAGAGCGCACCAACAAGCCCTAGCTACTAGCCCTTACGGCAGCACCTGCGAAGCAGATGCAGTCTCGCCCGAAGTAGTTATGAGGGGGTTGCAGGACAAAGATGTCTACAACTAGGGGAAAATCAAGTGGTTCTTATTACAACAACAACACAACATGCATATATCATTCAAATAGCTAGATATATCCTCCACAACTATAGATCTGATCAAATACAATAATGCAGATAACAATATAACAACGATAAAGCTCAAAGCATCAATCACATAAACAACAACAGATGTATGTGGCTCACCCTCTCTCTAGGAATATGTCCACAGATTTGTGCTTATGATATATTAAGATAAAGCTTACAGTTCTGATATGTGCTCTTGGCCCGCATATCCTCTCTCTCTTTCTTTCTTTCCCTCCCCCTTCCTGCGCACCCAGTTGCAAGACTTGATCTTCGCACCCAGCTGAAGATATTACAATACCAGAAGGCTCTCTCTCTCAACACTTCTCTCACCCTTAATACCATATTCTCCTAATGAATAGTGATCAATAACAAGGCTCCACTACAGTACCGACCTGACCTAGGTCCTCTCGACCTCTATTTATACATTATAATCCCTTACCGACATCCTTAGGCTGAAACCTAAGTGTCAAAACCATAATTACCAAAAACCTAGGTGTCTAAAACCCTAGGTCAACTTGACCCTCTTTTTCCGAGCTTCGCTAGCCTATCTTTCCTTCTTCATCTCACGGTTCTCCAAAACATCCAATGCTAGATTTTTTTCACTTCCTGAATTGTCCTCGGTCCCTCTTCCTTGTTGATCTATCCTCCTCGATCTCCTCATCCAATGGCTTGCGTTTCCCTACTTCGCTCCATCTTTTCTGTTCTTTTTCTCACTTCGACCCAGTGAAAGTCACTATGTCTCCCACAAAGATATACTTTTACCTTTTCTTCCTTGTTATTCACATCCTTCCATAAACAAGGGCCAACATGCCCTCAAGACTCACTTGTGAATCATCCCGAGGCACTTGATCTCTTATCCTCTTGTTTTACTTCGAATTTCAACTACGCAATGCAACCCTTGATTTTTGCTTTATGCCTCCTTCCCATCCTTGTGCAGACTGTCTTTTCTGTGTCTGGTACCTAGTTTCAACTGCACCTAGTACCTAGACCTTTTTCTTCTTGATTCTACTAAGAGTTGCGAGGTAGTTGGTTTTCATAGTACAACTTCATTTGACTCCCATTCACCAAGCATTCCTTCTATTCTCCTTTCAATGTTTTTAGCTGTGCAACTCCTCCTTTTGTAACATAGGCAATCTCATATGGTCTGAGCCAATGCGTTCTGAACTTCCCAAGGTGTTTGATGAACTTACTATCATATACCAGTACTAAATCACCTTGCCTAGATATCTTCTTCTTGATGTGTCTATCATCGTAGGCATTTTCTCATTCCTTCTGAATTTGTTGATGGAAGCCTGCAATGAATCTGTCTTCTTCTAGTTCGACCAACTATGCTAGCCTCTCCTAAACAATGCCAGTATCATCCATGTCTTTAAATGCAACAATTCGTAAGCTTGGTACCATGTACTCCATTGGGACAACAACTTCATAACCATAAACCAACTTGAAAGGGGTCTGCATTGTTAATTTCTTGCAAATGGTTCTATAATCCCATTGTACTACTGGTACTTTAGAATTCCAGTCATCCCCGTTCACACGAAAAATATTTGTCAATGTTGTCTCCAAGATCTTGTTGAGTGCTTCAACCGTTCTGTTTGCTTGTGGATGGTAAGGTGTACTCTTCTGATGGTGGACTACAAACTCTTCAGTCAGGGCTTCAACTGTCTTATTGATGAAATGTGTACCTTGATCTCTCATAAGAACCTTAGGGCATCCAAACCTAGTTATTATGTCATCAAATCTAAAATGCGCAGTTGTAGTTGCACAAAAGTCCTTGACTACTCTTGCTTCGGCCCATCTAGTCAGGTATTATGTCGCAGTGATAATATACCTTGCTCCTGTGCGCTTCCCTAGTGGGTTTATAGGTCCCACAAAGTCAATGGACCATTTTTCAAATGCCTGTAGGGTCATATGTGGTGCTAATGGCATCTCATCTCTTCAGGATACTTTTCCAACTCGCTGGCATATATCACATGCTCTGGTATATTCTTTATCATCTCTGTGTAACGTAGGCCACCAAAGGCCAACTCGCAAAACCTTCTACGCAGTTTATTTTCCTACGTAATGTCCTCCTACAATGCCTTCATGAGATTCTTCGAGGATCATAGGGTGCTCTTCCTCCATCACACATCTTCTTAGTATATCTTCAGGTCCCATTTTATATAGCTGACCAGCTATCAGTGAAAAATATGCAACGTGCACCACTAGTTGTTTCTTCTGAGGAATCATGTACTCACCTGGAGCCATTCCTGTTGATAGGAACTGGGCTATGTCTGCGAAGTGGTCATCAATATTTCTAATGGAAAGAAGTTATGCATCCAGTAGTGTATCCTCCAAACTGGTAGGTTCTTCGCCATGTTCCAACCTCGACAGGTGGTCTGAGCCTTTGTTCATTTTTCCTGGCTTAACTATGATCTCAAAATCATACTCCTGAAACAACAGAATCCATCGGCAGATTCATCCCCCCAACATTGGCTTGTTGACTAGGTACTTCAATGCAGAGTGATCAATAAACATTTTAAAGTGTCTTCCCAATAAGTAGTGGAGGAATTTCTGCAATGCATACACCATGGCTAGTCCCTCTCTCTATGTAGTGGTGTAATTAACTTTAGCTGTGGAGAGTTTCCTGCTAGAAAATGATAATGGATGATCAATGTCCCCTTCTCCCAGTTGTTCTAGTACTACTCCTAATGCAATGGAGGACGCATCAACATGCACATGAAATTCCTTTCTCCAGTCCGGAAAGACTAGAATAGGCACAGTTACCATATTTTGTTTTAGTGTGTCGAAGCTCTGATGGCATTCTTCTGTCCAATCAAACTGATAGTATTTATTTAATAAATTCTCCATTGGCGCAATAATTTGAGCATATCCTTTGATAAATTTCCTTTAATAGCCAGTATGTCCTAGCACAGTGCACAGTTGTTTGACTGAAGTAGGTGGTGGAAAATCAACTATAATTGCAATCTTGGATGTATCCACCAACAATCCTTGCTTGCATACAATATGTCCTAATAATACTCCAAATGGTGAGAATAAGATGCAATTCTTAAAATTTAAATCAATTTGACACTCCCTGCATTTATCCAGCATTAGCCTTAGACATTCAATATGTTTTTTCAACAAACTAAAAACAATTTAGTCATCAAAGTATGCTTCTAAAAACTTATGCAAAAATTCTTTGAACGCTTCAACCACCACACTAGAAAAGATGGTTGGGGCATTCTTCAATCCAAATGGATTTACTGTATATTGTTAGGATCCCCACTCTATGGAAAACGTAGTCTTATGGTGGTCCTCCTTGGCAATGAAGATCTGATGGTATCCTGAAAACCCATCTGTAAAATAATATACTTCTTGGCCTCCCACGTTATCTAGTACTTCGTCTGTGAATGGTGTAGGGAAAGGATCATGTAGACAAGAATCATTTATCTTCCTGAGATCTATGCAAATCCTGATCTCACCTGTCTTTTTATCTTGCACTACCATGGGGTTAATCCTCTTCGACTCTTCGACAGGTTCAATAATCCCTGCTTCCAGCATTCTGTCGAGCTCAATCTTCACTTTTTCCTTATACTTTGGGTTCAATCTGTAGGGTCTTTGCTTGACTGTTTTCTCATCTAGTTTCAAAGGTATTCTCATCTCTCCCATAGGTCCTTTGATTCCCTTCATATCATTGAACTTGGTTGGGAACAAGTCCTAATACTCGTGCAATAATTCTATGATTTTGTCAGTGGTAGCAACGTCCCAGTAATCTCTGATATTGGCAAGATTTGGTGTCTCCTCTATCCTTATATTGACTTTCTTTATCTTTATCGGCTATCCAATGAATGGAAATTCAAATCCTGGTCCTTCCACATCTCTCTGACCTTTTTTTTTGTGATATCCACCTTCCTTGGATCATCGTCTTTGTTGGAATTAATGTTGTAGTAGATCTGCAGTTTCTGGAGGGGCACAATCCATTCATCCTCTTCTTTCTCCAAAGGTAGGCCAGATGCCTCCTTAAATACTTTATATCTCACCATATTTAGTGCTTGATCTACTGAAGTAAATTCACTTTAAAAAAAAAAGGTGGTTATAAAATTTTGGAGCATACCTTCCCATTCTGAAGTGATGAGGCGCAACTCTGCTTGAAGTTACCAGTTAATCGAGGTGCTATCCAGCGTATTGATGAATCTATGTACCCATTTATCTCTAGGAATGTCACTCCAAGCCTCTTCGTAGCTTCGTACATGGTCCCTTGGGTAGCTTTGACTTGTGTACCTTGCTTCGCAGCTTCCTACTTGTGCTGAAAACCACGTTGTCATCAAAGTTCGGCATTGTGTCCAGTCTATAATATTTATTTTATGTGTCCCCCACCATATTTCATGTGTGGCTTTCATGGCCTCATCCACAACCAACAGCCTCTGTTGTGTTGGTACACTTGTCTCAAATTATGATAAAAATTTCTCTAAGGGGTTCAGCCCATCAAATGTGGGTAGATTACTCACTGTTGTGCCAATCCAGTGAACTTCTCTGGTTAGCCTAGCACATCTTCTTGTAGATACTTCATACATCTGGTTCTGCGAGTTCTCCAACACTTCTTCTGATTTGGATGAAAATGTGCTCTCACTTCACCAGCTCAGATTCCCATCAGCTGTAGGGTTGATATAATCCTCCTATCTCACTATAAATTTGTAGATGTTTTCCAGTTCAAATGTGTGGTCCTCTTCTTTGATAGGTTTTGTATATCATGGACCCTCGTTTGGATCTAAAGGTGAAATGACCCTAAGGCCATCTTTCTCAAATTTCATGCATCTTTTATTTAGATCAACAACAGTGGAATTATTGAAGGCCCGATCAATTCCTAATAATGTAGGGTAAGGGCATCTATCATCAACAATTTCAATTACCTCAAAATCTGCAAAGGTTCTTACTCCATCAATGTCTACTGGGACATGCTCTAATCGTCCAAATGTGATGACAGCTTGCTGATTATCCATGTGAAGCCTGATAGGGGAATATATCATCTTGGATTTTCCCATCAGTTCCCAAGTCTTCTTCATCATGACATTGACCTCTGACCCTAAGTCGAGGATCACATAGTCTATCTCATACTCTCCTATCTGAGCATTCAAGTGTAATTCTTTATTTGTCCTTCTCCTTTTTCCAATTTGGTGCACTGCCCTATTTAGTAAGGGGTATATCTTTCCTATCTCATATTGCTTAATTAAACCTTGTAATTCTTGTACAATGCCTTTATCTTGAATCAACCTAACACAAGTGTACAAAAATTCCATGAGTTTGCTTACCTCTTTCCCTTCTGTTGACGACGCAGACGAATCAAACGCTTGAGGCATGCCATATTCTTAGATTTATGGTTGTCTCTTTGATGAATATCCTTGTTCTCCTTTGAACTCTTTTCTTGCTTCCTCGAATATCTGTCTTTCTTTCTTAGCATCGAACATTGGGGTCTTTCTGTAGCTTTCCTAACTCCATGTTCGTTTTTAGTCTTTCCTTGGGCTACTCTGTCTTCTCCTATAGCAGTGCTTCCTAAAGTGATAACAATGACTCTAGGATATTCTCTGCGAGTCTTAGCATATATCAGTTGTACTTGTGGGTTATTTTTAGGTCCTCATCTTTCCCGAAGTTTAGCCGGCAGCATAGGGAATTCCTCTATGACATGCTCGAAGGAGTTACAGTAACTACAGGTTGTGCAAGGATTCTGACAATCCCTTGCTAAATGTACTGGCTGTGCGTAGTTGTAACAAATTATTTGTCCTCAGCCTCAGCCCATACCACCTCCTCCTCCTCCTTATCTGTAGCCACCGCAAGGAGTGAAATTTCCTCTCCCCGGAGAGTTGTACTGCAGAGTGTTTCCTTCTTGTTGTACTTCACCTTGAATCTTGTATATGTCTCTCAACCTTTCATGCATGAGATCATAAGCTCTACAATCTCGATCATCATGCCCCACTGATTTATAGAATGTACAATACAAGTTTGTCGGTGTCTGAGCATACTTCTGCATGTAGTAGCACTCATCGGGGCAATGCTTATTTCTGCATACATCGCACCAAGGTAGCTTAACTTGCTTTAAGGAGATCAACGCCTCTGATGCCAAGTACTCATGAAATAAGGGATAATGTTACTTATCATGGCCTTCAGATATACATGTTACACACTAGATATATTCCCTTTTGTCTTTTCCCTTATGTTTCTTCACATCCTCGACCTGTAAAGACAAACTAGTTAGCTGGCTCATGATCTGGCTAATGCATGAACTAGATTCTCCCATCGGTGTTGATTCAAGATTCATGGCGATCTCCAAAGATTCTAATTGAGATGAAATATTTTGTTGCATCAAAGGGACTCTTATGTGTGGAAAAAACACAACGATGAACGATTCTTTGTTCTGTTCATTGGGGATCTGAAAAGTTAATTGCCCTGTCAGGGTCTTGAATCTATGGTCGAACTCCCAAACAAGTTTGGCTACCTTTTGTTTAATCTCTTTTAGTTCTATAATACATTGTGACTCTGACTTAGGTTTCATAAACTCTGCAATCAGTGCATTCTTGATCTCATTCAGGGGCCTAGGCTATGCCAGTCCTTGGACAAGTTTCATGTACCAGCTCAGTGTGTGGTCCCTTAGTGTAGTGCTGAACTGGGTTCTCTTGATGGCTTCATCGGTGATACTTTTAATATTCCATACGGATTCACACAGAAACCAGTGCTGATATGGATCTTCAGATCCATCTCCTCTAAATATAGGGAGTCTCATTTCATCTGCCATAGAGCTGACTGGGGTTCTTGTCTGAGTAGATGTTGAGCTACTAGTAACAGTACTTTGAAGACTCTAGTGGTTCTGGCTATTTTGACTGCTAAGTATTGTTGGGACAATAGGAGGATTAACGTTACTTACTTTAGTATTCCACGCAATTCTTGAGGTTTTTGGCTCGCTTTGGCACAATTCTTCAGCTTCCTCTTCTTCTTTTATGGCGGGCTCTGGATGCTCTTCGTCGGTTATATATACCTCTTCTCCACTATAGAAACCCTCTTCTCCATAGTTTTTCTTAAAAAAGTTCTCAAGGTGAACTCCTCAGAATACTTTCCCACTTCATGTATGTCCTACTTCTATGTCATTGTCGCTCTCCGAGTTCTTAAACATTATCCTTTTCAAGTTCGACCAATCTACTGTATCTTCAAGATGTGGTTTTCATGCAAGAGCATCTTGATTCTTAGCTTCAAGAAGTGCAAAATTTTTCCTCTGGGTCCTTTGAAAAAGTATCTCTCGGCTTGGCTATATGATTATGTTCTGTCAACAACAAACTCAGTGATATACCCTCCAATGGTACTATCAAACCAGTGATATACTGCCCTGGATACAACGTTGTCGAATCTCTTGACCTTCTGGATCAATGCTGGTGTCCAAACCACAGGAGTTCTAGATCTGATTTCAAATTGTGTGTCATCTAACCTAGCTAAACACTCATGTATCCCCTAATGGATTCCTCCCAAGAAGATCTTGTGAATGTCGGTGAAGATGCATCTCTGTAGCCAATCTTCAGTAGTCAGTTTAGGGTTCTTGTTCTGGGCTTCACCAAAGTCCTTCTCTTGAAACTCTATCCACTTCTGGATCTTTGTCTTCAATGGGGACCACCTTGACATTCCCTTAAAAAGATTCCTGTCCCGACAACGAAACCATTTGTTGGCACAGGGTCATACCCAGGGTTTATCTCTAAGAGCGCACCAAAAAGCCCTAGCTACTCGCCCTTTCGACAACACCTGCGAAGAATATGCACTCTCACCCGAAGTGGCTATGACGGGGTTGCAAGAAAGATATGTCTACAACCAGGGGAATATCAGGTGGTTCTTATTACAATAGCAACACAACATGCATCTATCATTCAAATATCTAGATATATCCTCCATAGCTATAGATCTGATCTAATACAATAATGAAGATAACAATATAACAATGACAGAGCTCAAAGCATCAATCACATACACAACAACAGATGTACGTGGTTCACCCTCTCTCTATGGCTATGTCCACATAACTGTGCTTATGATATATTAAGATAAATATTACAATTCTGATCTGTGCTCTTGGCTCGCAGATCCTCTCTCTCTTTCTGTCTTTACCTCCCCCTTCCTGCGCACCTAGATGCAGGACTTGATCTTTGCACCCAGCTAAAGATCTTACAATACCAGAAGGCTCTCTTTCTCAGCACTTCTCTCACCCTTAATACAATATTCTCCTAATGAACAATGATCAATAACAAGGCTCCACTATAGTACCGACCCGACCTAGGTCCTCTCGACCTCTATTTATACGTTATAGTCCCTTACCAACAGCCTTAGGCTAAAACCTAGGTGTCAAAACTCTAATTACCAAAACCCTAGGGGTCTAAAACCCTAGGTCATCTTGACCCATTTTTTTCGGGCTTCGCCAGCCTGTATTTCCTTCTTCATCTTGTGGTCCTCCAAAGCATCCAATGCTGGATTTTTTTCACTTCCTGAGTCATCCTCGGTCCCTCTTCCTTGTTGATATGTACTCCTCGATCTCCTCATCCAATGGCTTGTTTTTCCGCAATTCGCTCCATATTTTCTGTTCTTTTGTTCACTTCGACCCAGTGACAGTCACTCTGTCTCCCGTGAAGCGTGCTTTTTACCTTTTCTTCCTCATTCTTCACTTCCTTCCATAACCAAGGGCCAATAGTAATGCACCTATCTGGTGATGATACCAAGGCTAATGCACATTAGCTGGTGATGATCCCAATGTTGCATGGTGAAAAAACTAATGCAACATCTAGAATCAACTCAACTACTCAAACTGAAGAGAATATTTTCCCTAGAGGAATATTCTTTCTAAAATATAGGATACTGGATAATGACTAATAAACAAGGAAAAACCTCAGGAAAAAGAAATCCTATGTGTGTGTGAAGTAACTCCAACACCCCCTGAACATCACTATGGTGAAAACAAAGAATGGGTCCCAACAACAAAGCATGTTAGGTACCCAAATATAAAATATACACTGAATTAAATTGAGT
>ML788183.1:967218-986853 GCA_009831015.1 Picea engelmannii | reverse complement strand
CCCCCCCCCCCTCAAGGTACAATTTATGTAAAAATAAGAACTATAGTTGCTAGGCAATTGTGTCCATCACTCCAAGACGACTTCGCAGAGAATGGAACTTCCGCTCAGTGAAGGTCTTGATGAAGATGTTTGTCATCTATTCTGCTCAAGGATAGAGTTGTAGGTTGATGATGCCCTCATGTACTAAGTTCTGGATGTAGTGCATGTGGATCTCGATGTGCTTCGTCCACTACCTCTAAACTAGATCTCTATAGAACTTCAGAGTGCTCTGTTTGTCACACCAGATGATGATCAACCAATGAAAATGAATGCTCAACTCAATGAGAAAATATTGTAGCCACGTATACTTAATGATTATGTTAACTACTCCTATGTAGTATGCCTCGAATGAAGATAGAGAAATAGTATATTTCTTCTTGCCCAACCAAAAAATAGGCCTGGAACCAAGACTGAGTGAGTAACCAGATGTGGAATTGTGATCAATGTTATAACCAACCCAGTTAGAATCAGTGAACTCGATGATATCCAATGTAGAGTATACTTCGTAATGAATCCCAAAGGTGATGGTGCCCTATATGTATCGAAGGATATCCTTTTCATCCTTCCAATGTAGCTCATGCATCTCCTGCATGAACTTGGAAGCTACACCAACTGCATAGGAGAGGTCTAGTCTAGAGTGTGTGAGATACAACAAGCTCCCCACTAGTTGTCTATACAATGTGTTGTCAACCAGTGGATTGTCCCCTCCATCCTCAATTTTGATTCTTGATAGGAAAGGAGTCGGAGAAGACTTGCAGTCTGTCATGTGAAATCTCTCAAGGAGATCTCATGCATACTTGGCCTAAGACAGTTTGATTCCTGATGCATATTGACTAATCTTGAGTCCAAGGAAGAAGTGTAGCGAACCCATGTCCATCATCAAAAACCTATCATGTAGAATCCTATTGTCTATATAAATTGTTGAATTCAATCAACCGGTGATCAAAAAATAATCAACATACATAACTAAGAGGAGAAGTGAATCAACTGTCCTGAGCATGTAGACATCCAGGTCTGATTTACAATTTACAAATTTCTATGACAATAGGTAGGAGTCCATTTTGGAATACCATGCTCTCGGAGCCTACTTGAGGCCATAAAGAGACTTCTTTAGTCGACAGACCAAAGATGAATCCTGCATAAATCCATGGGGTTACTCCAAATAAATATCCTCAGAGAGATCAATGTGAATAAATGAATTCTTCACGTCCATTTGATGGAATTCTCATCCCTTGTTCACCGCAATGGCAAGTTCCAAACGTATGGAATCCATATTCTCTACTAGAGTGAAGGTCTCATCATATATAGTCAATGTCATGCACTCGTTGAAATCCCTTGGCAAAACGCCTGGATTTGTATCTGCTAATCTGTCCATCCTCTCTGCTCTTGGTCCTTTAGACCCATCTGCATCTGACCAGTTTCCTTCGATAAGGAATGGGAAACACATCCCAATTTTGGTTCTCAAGGAGGCAGTTCTACTCCTCCTTCATGGTGGATTTCCAAAAGGGATTTTCAGTAGCCTCTCCATAAGACTGTGGATCTGAATACTGAACCAAGAAAATATGCCTGGAGGGCAATGGTTTAGTGCAAGTGAGTAAAATAGGAGGATCCTCAAAATCATATTGAGTCCTCCAAGTATTGTCTGAATCACAAACAAGATCCCCTGCATCCTAAAGAGTAGTTTGTGCCCACTTGGGCCTCTACTCTAACTCTACATCATCATCTAGATGATATGACTCTACATTTGACTGTACTAACTCTATATATGGATCATATAAGTCCTCTAAATCCAAACTCTCATCTAAAGAAGATTCAACATGTGCATGCTCATCATCTCGGACATGTGGAAGAATGAAGGTGCCTTCTTGCAACTTCTGAGGTACTTGTGAGACACTTTCCTCGAATTGGACACTTCTCTCAATGATGATCTGATCCAAGGAAATATCAATAAGTCTGTATCCCTTCACACCATCGGGGTATCCAACAAAGCTATAGTTTTTTCTCTATGGATGAAGTACCTTCCTCTTTTCAGAGGGAATCCGGGCCCATGCACGTGAATTGAAAATATGAAAGTGGGTCACTTCCAATTTGAGGCCGCTCCAAGCCTCATAGAGGGTCTTATCCTTGAAAATATATGGGGATATTTGTTTTGGATGTAGGTTGCACAATTAAGTGCTTCGTCCCATAGTCTCTGTGGTAGTGACTTTGCATGTAGCATGCAAGATGCCATGTCTTTTCAAGATCTGTTTTTTTGCTCAACAACTCTGTTTTTCTATGGAGTATAGGGAACTATGTGATGCAATTGAATCCTTGTCTCATGACAAGTATTCTAGATCTCATGATTGACATACTCCCCCTATTATCAGTTCAAAGGACTTTGAATTCTTTGAGGTGTTGAAAGACCTCTGATTTTTGCCTGAAAAAGGAAATCCATGTGAAATGTGAGAAATCATCTACAAAACTGAGAACAAACCTCACTCTGTTGATTTATGGATGTGGAAAATGACCCATGAGGCCACTATGTATCAGATCTAAATGAGATGAAGCTCTCTAAGTTTTTCCTTTGTCAAATTTCTCTTGAGGGTGTTTTCCAAGAACAAATCCCTCACATATTCCTTTGGAGAAATGGATGTCTGGTATACCATCAACCAATATTTTCTTGCTAATATGTTGCATATATCTGAAATTCAAATGTCTGAACCTTTCATTCCATACCCTACTACTTTCGTCATCATGGGTAAGCAATAAAGAAGAATCTGATTCAATAAATTCAGAAAATGTACACAATCTAGATTGATGATTTACCTCACCGGTAGCAACCTTGGAATTTCTTTGCATGTCATAGATGCCAACTAAATTTGGTGTGAATATGACTTTCTTTCTAGTGTCGGAATTAATCATCTGATAGACAGAGAGAATATTGATAGAAAGTTTGGGAATGTGCAACACATTCTCGAAGCTTTTCTTTGTGAGTTCAATCCTTCCTTTTATGGTGACCTCGAATAGAGAGTTGTGCCCCATAAGAATAGGAGGAAGTTTGCATGCATCCAATGAATAATAGACTAGTTTTGTGGAATCCATGTGATGTGATTCTCCTGAATCTACGATCCAAGAATCAAGAAAGGAGTTGATGGCAATCAAGGCATGGCTAGAATTTCCTTTCTTGGTATTCTGATCTTTTGGCTTCTTCTTCTTGGCACCCTCGAGGATGTGATCCCCTAGGTTGTTTTTATGAATATTTGAGTCAACATATCTATTTGTTTCTGCATGCATGAAGATTCTGGATGGAATTCTTTATGGAAGTATGCGCATTTCTCACCTTTTCTTCCCTTTCCACCTTTGGATTTGGAGGCATCGCTGAAGGGTTTTGAGTACCCTTCCTTTTTCGGATTCACATGAGATTTCATTTGTCTTTATATTTATATTTGTGATATTGGTGGATTCCATATTGCACAGTAAGTGCATGTCCCTTTGGGACTTTTATTTTTCCCATGTTGATGAGATTGGTTTTCTCTTTTGTCTGGGATTCGATAAATTCCTCAAGAGAAGGCATCTTCCAGGTGGCTCCAGAGGAGAGTTTGACTGAATGGAATGTGGATACGAACATAGATAATTTAGGACCGAGTTTGGAGACAATGGTGAGAACCATTTTTTTCTCCTCCTTATATTTATCAACCCCACAAGTTTTGAGTTGCGATAGTAAATTCTTGAATTTTGTAAAGAAATCTTGGAGATAGTCGAAGATTTTTGGATCCAATTTGAGCAATTAAACCTTGAGAATGTGTCCCCTTATCTCATCCTATTTTCCAGATATCCCTTCCAAGGTGTTCTAGGCTTCATTGGGGGTTTTACAGGAAGATATGTGAAAAAGGAGATCGGGAGAGATGAGACTACAAATTGTTCTGAATGCTTCATCCATTCGATTTACATACTTGGATTTTTCTATGGATGATATCGGTTATGTGTCTATATTCAAGGTTAACCTATACAATCCTCTATTTCAAAGATGTATGATTATTCTCTCCTTCCATGCAAAGTAATTTTAAGGTGTAATAATGAATTCTTTTGGGAATTCCATATTTCCACTGTCTTTAATCTTTTGTACCTGCAAAAAATAATTTGGTGTAGCTTTGCTTAGAAGTATGTCCACTCTGATAACATGTAAATGTGTTGAACCTACATAGAATAGATCTATCTAGAAAATACCACACACATTTGCAGAGACAGATTGAGAGAGAGGAAGCAAGAGAGAAAGAATGGAAGAATTCTCATTAACCGTAATGAATAATGAATAATTTACACGTGATATGCTCTGTATAAATCAACCAATGCACACTGGAGGAGAAGCAAATGTGCCATAGTGGTGGTATAGAGTGATATGGAAACACACCAACAGTTATGAGAGTAAACTTCCATCTAATCTATTCTCTCAGGCAGTTACGGGAGTGAACTGCAACCTAACTAAGTTAACTAGTCTACCAGTCTTCAATTAACTGACTGAAACATAGTGAAGTGAGGAAGAGATCAAGGAATCATGGGTAATCTGCTAGTCTGGTGATCATACCAAGGATAATGTGCATTAGATGGTGATGATCCCAATGTTCCATGGTGACAAAACCAATGCAGCATCTAGACTCAACTCAACAAGTCAAGCTGAAGTGAAAACTAAAGAGAATATTCTCCCTAGAGGAATATTCTTCCTAAAATATAGGAGACTAGATAATGACTAATAATGACTAATAAACAAGGAAAAACCTTAGGAAAAATAAATACTAATTGTGTGTGAAGTAACTCCAACATGAACATCCCTTTCTACCACTACATCTTCTTCACCAAACCCCTTCCTCGATCTCCTTTTAAGTTCTATCCGGAAATAGAACCATTTGTTGGACTTATGGAATAACCCGATTTATACCTTAGTTCTCAAACAAAAATCTTATCACCATCGACCCTTCTGGTAAACCACAAGGCTACACCATGCACAAATTGCATAGCACAGTCTCACCTGAGATGGTTTATGGGGGACTGTAGGACACAAGTGTCTGTAGTCATGGAAGGGATTGGGGAATGTTCTTTCTTACATCTTATTTCTACTTATCAATGCATTTGACTATAGTATTAATCATATATTATTCATTCATTCATTAATTTTCATATTTAATCTAGTGCATGCTGTAAATAAATCATCCATTCATCTATCTAACCATTCAATGATAACTGAATAAATAGTAAAGCATTCGCACACATTGCACCCATATTTTTAGAGTGGTTCACCCCACCTGGGGCTATTTCCACAAAGATCTTATGATTCTTTTCTTATTCATCAAATGGTGTTGCACGCACTACATCATAGTATAAATTAGTGAGGTAGACCAGGATCGCATCAAGCTCCACCGCTTGCTACCTGACCCTCAGCTAATTCAACCTCATTTGAGCTCTACAACTCTCAAAACAAACTTTGACTCACAAAGAATCCAAAATAGGTTCTCCAAAAAATATGAAAATATACCTCTAAGGATCGATAGATTCCTCCACCTACCTTCTATCTCTTCTATTTATATTAAAAATTTGGGTTAGAAACCCTTACAATATGACTCCATAACCCTAAACCTAACATGGATAGTTGTGTCCACATTTGCGCCGGATTTACGCAAATCCTGCTACACGTGCTATGTTTCCTCAAAATATGGTGCACTCTCCTTCTTGGTCTAATATTCCTTTTTTTCTGCACTGTTCTCCCAAACATTCCTGCTCCAACAAGGTTGTAACAAAAAATTTCAATAACCCCTAAGATGAAGGAGATAAGTTACTTTGAAAAAGTAGAAATACACCACAAGGAGTCTCTTATAAGAACATACACACGTTCAATGAATATCTATCTTCTGAGAATATTTTGGTCTATTGGAGAATCTGAGACCAATTATGAGGAAACAGAGAAAGTGTGAAGGAAGAGAGAAAGTTTCAGAGCTACAGAGAGAAAGGGTATTTTGTAACCCTAATTAAGTAGGCCCCCATGGGTCAACTTGAGTGTTTCATCCAAGGCACTTGAGTAGGTTTTCTAGGTCTCGTCACACGAGGCCCCGCTAGAAAAAAGGTATTTGTCCCATGAGGACAAGAGAAAACTAAGGAGAGATGATGCCAAGTTTTTGATGCCCATGTTGGTCTACTCATCTATTATTTGATAAGACAAAGTGTCTACAAGTTAAAAGTGTGTTTATGTTCTTGATTTTAGAGTTACATTCTATGGTTATGGTTCTTGCTTGATGCAACATTGGTATATTGTTGAGCCATTGGAATATGATTGAGGCACACCTTAGATGCATGATGTTGGAACTTGAATGAAGTACAATTCTGGATGATGTTGGTGCATGGTTGAGGTAACTCTTTTGTTGTTATAGTACATGCTTGAGGCATGTCATGGTAGTGATTATGCATGTTACACTTTGGTGATGATATGATACATTGTTAGAAGCACATTTCTTAGCTATCTTGGTATCTAGTTTAGAATGGTTATGGTAATTGGTTGAGGCATATCATGAGTGATATGGCACATATTTGAGGTACATGGTCTATGGATGATTGGGATGTTGTTTGAGGTATATGGTTGATGATATGGTGCATGGTTAGAGGCATATGTTGGTCATCTTGGTACATGATTTAGTACCTTGTCGAGGGACTTCGTTGTAGATATATTAAGGTACATTGTGTATGGGATGATTCAGACATATCATGAGTGATAAGACATGTCATTGATGCACGATTTGGTACAAGTTTTGGTGCATGGTTGATGCACGGTTTGGTACAAGTTTTGGTGCATGGTTGATGCATGGTTTGGTACAGGAGTTGGTGCATGATTGATGTGTGGTTGATACAGGTTGATGTACATGGTTGATGATTGATGTATATGGTTTATGTACACGGTTTATGTACATGGTATGGTGATGGTTTTGGTATCCATGTGACTGGACCTGGTTACAGTTGGTTGATGATGGTATATCAGTGACAAAGTAACAATGATTGCTTGATGTGATAGTGTGACAGTCACAGGTTGATGTGAAAGGTTGGATGATTGGTTGATCATTTGTTACAGGTTGATGTGGTAGTGACATATTGGATAGAATGACAGGTTGATGTGACAGTGACAATGATAGTGGCAGTGACAATGGAACTGATTGTGGTAGTGACAGTTTGGTATACACTTATATTTCAAGGTGGTAGCACATGACCAGGAAACGGGGTTGTAGCCTCCTTCTAGTTGGTGCCGGAGAAGATAGGGAGTTGGAGCTTCCTTCAGGTTGGAGCCTGAGGATCAGGGGGTTTTGGCGTAAATTTGTCAGACTAGGGTCCTGCGCAAGTTACCAACAAAAGGGTACCAAGATATATTGTCTAGTGGGTTGGAATTTTCATCTTTCCGAAAGGAAATAAGCCTCACCTGAAGCACAATTGAAAAAAAAGAGACAAGGGAAGGGTAAGAAGAATGCTATACAGATCTATAATCCATCTATAGTGTTACCATTCTAGCACAAGATATATACTTAGCTCATATCCATAGCACAACATACACTAATAAAAAAGAACATAACTACATAAAACATTAAGAAGGGATAATGACATGTAATTCATAATAGATAATGCATAATGACATTTTAGATATACAAAAAGTAATATGAACTAGGAACATTTTCAAAATTTGATCTCCAATATCTTTCTATTATATTAGAAGTCTTTGGACAACAAGAATTCACATCTTTACATTAGACATCCATCCTACTCAGTATAAGAGATCAATAGGTACACATTATTATATTACTACAACTAATCACAATGAGTCTAGGATCTTTTCTTCCTAATTACAATCTATATATGGAGTATAGATGTAGTTCTTACATCTCCCTATATCTCACACACTCATTACAATACAATACAATACTAAAGAGAACATACAAAAGAGTCACCCAAGATGAGAATCATTCATGAGAGAATCATCATAAAGAGAATCATCCTCATTCAAAGAATCTTCCTTACAATCAGTTCCTTTATTCCTCTTGCGAACCCATTGACCCTCTTTTGTTCTTGATTCTGTTGTAACTGTATTGGCTCAAAACTAATTCTGCATTCACTTCAAACTATGTTCTATTTCAACGTCTTTATGTTGCACGTTTCATTTTTCAACCTTCTTCACCTGGTTGGTTGTATTATTTTTGGGTTGTGAAACCTCTTTTATCAAAACGAAGGGCCCAACAGACCCCAACCACAATCCTTGATGCCCCAAGTCAAGTCTTTGGTTTTTCTCTTCTCTTTGATTTAGCCTATTGTCCTTTGGGGGTTTTAATTTCTTCCACATTGGATCCTTCAAATGAATCACCCAACTCTGGCACTAGCTCAAGCACTTTTTCTTTGACCTCCTGGAAATGTTCAAGTTTATCTTTCCATTTTCTGGAAAGAAATGAAGCTTCTGCAACAAATTGTTGTGTTTCACTGAGGTTGAATTCCTTCGTCTTAGATGCAATGAGATCATTCCATTCCACATCTACTAATGTCTCAACCTGATGCATCTACAGGTATGTAGTTTGAACAATAGACTTGAATGATATGAGTTCCTTCTTTTCTACTATTTGAGCTTTAAACAGAGCGTTCAGAGAATTGTCTACCCACTGAATTTCATCAAATTTTTATTGTTGCTCCAGAGGATCATGTATTTTAGTTTCTTCTTCATTGAGTGTAAGGATTCTGGTGCACAAGTCTTCAAGTTCATGGTTACGACAGGTTATAACACCCATACGGTCACTAACTTCCTTAAATATGGTGGTACATTCGATAGTATTTTTGGGCAACAAGGCTCTCACATCATTTCCTTCCAAGACAAATCTTTCTGGATGATGTTGAAGTTCTTTGGGAAATGCCTCATCCTTAAACTTCATTCTCTCCAAATGTGTGTCATGGTCCTCTTCTCAATTTGTTAGTTCCTACCATGCTTGTTTAACCAATCCAAGATGTTCCTATGGTTATGCAGTGGTGTTGTATTCACGAATCTGAGAGGCTTCTTTTCTTAAAGTTGGATAGATATCTGTGTGCTTTCCCTTCATTTTCTCCACTTTCTCTTCTGTGTGGATTTTCAAGTATTCTTCATGCATTATTTTTATCTATTCCAACATTCCTTCATGTCTCCAATACTCATATTGTGTTTCATTGTGTTGAACCCGTTTCTCTAGGTGATCGGTCGAGGCTTTGATCAACCCTACCAATTCTTATTTACAACGTACAAAGTTCTATGACAATAGGTAGGAGTCCATTTTGGAATACCATGCCCTCTGAGACTACTTGAGGCCATAAAGAGACTTCTTTAGTTGACATACCAAAGATGAATCATGCATAAATTCATGGGGCTTCTCCATATAAATATCCTCAGATAGATCATCATGAAGAAATGAATTCTTCATGTCCATCTGATGGACTTATCATCCCTTTGCCACCATATTGGCAAGTGCCAAACGTATGGAATCCATTTTCACTACTAGAGTGAAGGTCTCATCATATATATTCAATGTCATTCACCCACTGAAATCCTTTGGAAACAAGCCTAGATTTGTATCTGCTAATCTGTCCATCCTCTCTACTCTTGATCCTCTAAACCCATCTGCATATGACAAGTTTCCTTCGATAAGGAAGGGGAACCATATCCAAAGTTTGGTTCTCAAGGAGGGAGTTGAACTCCTTCACGGTGGATTCCCAAAAGGTATTTTCAGCAGCCTCACCATAATACTGTGGATCTGAAGACTAAACCAAGAAAATATGCCTGGAGGGAAATGGTTCAGTGGAAGTGAGTAAAATAAGAGTATCCTCAAAATCATATCAAGTCCTCCTAGTATTGGTTGGATCACCAACAATATCCCCTACATCCTGAAGAGTAGTCTGTGCCCACTTGGGCCTCTTCTCTAACTCTACATCATCATATGGATGATCTGACTCTGAATCTGACTATATCGACTCTCTATCTGGATCATTGGAGTCCTATAAATTAGAACTCTCATTTGAAGAAGATTCAACATGTGCATGCTCATCATCTCAGACAGGTGGAAGAATGAAGGTGTATGCATGTGAATTATGAGGTACATGTGAGACACTTTCCTCGAATTGGACACTTCTCTCAATGATGATCCAGTCCAAGGAAAGATCAATAAGTTTGTATCCCTTCACACCATTGGGGTATCCAACAAAGATACATTTTTTGCTTTGTGAATGAAGTTCCTTCCTCATTTTAGAGGGAATCCGGGCCCATGCACGTGAACCGAAAATATGAAAGTGGGTCACTTCCCGCTTGAGGCTGCTCCAATCCTCGTAGAGGGTCTTATCCTTGAAAAATATATGGGAGATCTATTTTATATGTAGGTTTCACAATTAAGTGCTTCAGCCCATATTCTCAATGGTAGAGACTTTGCATGTAGCATGCAAGATGCCATCTCTTTTAGCGATCTGTTTTTTCGCTCAGCAACTTCGGTTTTCTACAGAGTATAGGGAACTGTGTGATGCAACTGAATCCTTGCCTCATGAAAAATATTTTGGATCTCATGATTTACATAATCCCCCCATTATCAGTTCAAAGGACTTTGATTTTCTTTCCAGACTATGTCTCAACAAGGGCTTTGAAATCTTTGAGGTGTTGAAAGACCTCTGATTTTTCCTTGAGAAAGTAAATCCATGTGAAATGTGAGAAATCATCAACAAAACTGAGAACAAAGCTCTCTTTGTTGATTTATGGATGCAGAAAAGGACCCATGAGGTCACTATGGATCAAATCTAAAGGATAGGAATCTCTCTGAGGTTTTCCTTTGTCAAATTTCTGTTGAGGTTGTTTTCCAAGAACACATCCCTCACAGATTCCTTTGGAGAAATGGATGTATGGTATACCATAAACCAATATTTTCTTGCTAAGATGTTGCATACATATGAAATTCAAATGCGTGAACCATTTGTGCCATATCCTACTACTTTCATCATCATGGGAAAGCAGTAAAGCAGAGTCTGATTCAATAAATTCAGAAAATGTACACAATCTGGATTGATGATTTACCTCACCAGTAGCAACCCTGGAATTGGTTTTCATGTCATAGATGTCAACTACATTTGGTGTGAATATGAATTTCTTTCTGGTGCCGGAATCTTTCATCTGACAGATGGAGAGAATATTGACAGAAAGTTTGGTAACGTGCAACACATTCTCGAAGCTTTCGTTTGCGAGTTCAATTCTCCCTTTTCTGGTGACCTCGACTGAAGAGTTGTTCCCCATAAGAATAGGAGAACCTTTGCATGTATCCAATTAATAATAGACTACTTTTGTGGAATCCATGTGATGTGATGCTCCTGAATCTACGATCCAAGAATCAGGAAAGGAGTTGATGGAAATCAAGGCATGGCTAGAATTTCCTTTCTTGGGATTCTGATATTCTGGCTTCATCTTCTTGGCACCCTTGGGGATGTGATCTCCAAGGTTTTTTTTATGAATTTTTGAGTCAATAGATATATTTATTTCTGCGTGCATGCAGATTCTGGATGGAATACTTTATGGAAGTATGTGCATTTCTCCCCTTTTCTTCCCTTTCCACCTTTGGATTTGGAGGCATTGGTGAACGGTTTTGAGTACCCTTCCTTCTTTGGATTCACATGAGATTTAATTTTGTATTTTTCTTTATATTTATGATATTGATAGATTCCATATTGCACAGTAAGTGCATGCTCCTTTTATTTTTCCCATGTTGATGATATTGGTTTTCTCTTGTGTCAAGGATTCAATAAATTCCTCAAGAGAGGGCATCTTCCAGGTGGCTCCAGAGGAGAGTTTGATTGAATGGAATGTGGATACGAACATAGAGAATTCAGGACCAAGTTTGGAGAGAATGGTGAGAACCATTTGTTTCTCCTCATATTTATCAACCCCACAAGTTTTGAGTTGCGACAATAAATTCTTGAATTTTGTAAAGAAATCTTGGAGATTGTCGAAGCTTTTTGGATCCAATTTGAGAAATTCAACCTCGAGCATGTGTGCCCTTATCTCATCCTATTTTCAAAATATTCCTTCCAAGATGGTCCAAGATTCATTGGGGGTTTTACAGGAAGATACGTGAAAAAGGAGACCGAGAGATATGAGACTGCAAATTGTTCTGAATGCTTCATCCATTCGATTTAGATACTTGGATTTTTATATGGATGATATCGGTTCTGTGTATATATTCAAGGTTAAACTATACAATCCTTTGGTTCGGATATGTATGCTTATTCTCTCCTTCCATGCAAAGTAATTTTAAGGTGTAATATTGAATTCTTTTGGGAATTCCATATTTCCACTATCTTCAATCTTTGGTTCCTACAAAAAATAATTTTGTGTAGATTTGCTTAGAAGTACGTCCACTTTGATACCATGTAAATGTGTTTAACCTGCATAGAATATATCTAGCTAGAAAATACCACACACATTTTCAGAGAAAAAATGAGAGAGAAGAAGCAAGAGAGAAAGAATGGAAGAATTCTCATTAACCATCATGAATAATGAATAATTTACACATGATATACTCTGTATAACTCAACCAATGCGCACTGGAGGAGAATAAAATGGACCATAGTGGTGGTATAGAGTGATCTGGAAACACACCAATAGTTACGGGAGTAAACTACCATCTAATCTATTCTCTCAGGCAGTTACGAGAGTGAACTACCGCCTAACTGAGTTAACTAGTCTACTAGTCTTCAATTAACTCACTGAAACATACTGAAGTGAGGAGGAGATTAGGGCGTCATGGGTAATGTTCCAGTCTGGTGATGATACCAAGGATAATGTGCATTATCTGGTGACTATCCCAATGTTCCATGGTGAGAAAACCAATGCAACATCTAGACTCAACTCAACTAGGAAAACTGAAGTGAAAACTGAAGAGAATATTCTCCCTAGAGGAATATTCTTCCTAAAATATAGGAGACTGGATAATGACTAATAATGACTAAAAAACAAGGAAAAATCTTAGGAAAAATAAATCCTAGGTGTGTGTGAAGTAACTCCAACATGAACATCCCTTTCTACCACTGCATCTTCTTCACCGAACCCCTTCCTCGATCACCTTCCAAGTTCTATCCGGAAATAGAACCATTTGTTGGACTTATGGAATGACCTGAGTTCTTCCCTAGTTCTCAAACAAACCCTTATCACCATCGGCCCTTCTGGTAAAACACAAGGCTACACCGTGCACAAAGTGCATAGCGCAGTCTCACCCGAGATGGTTTATGGGGGACTGCAGGACACAAGTGTTTGTAGTCATGGAAGCAATTGGGGGATGTTCTTTCTTAATTCTTATTTCTACTTGTCCATGAATTTTATTATAGTATTAATCATATATTATTCATTCATTCATTCATTTTCATATTTAATCTAGTGTTGGTTGTAAATAAATCATCCATTCATCTATCTAACCATTCAATTATAACTGCATAAATAGTAAATCATTCACCCACATTGAACACATAGTTTTACAATGGTTCATCCCACCTGGGGCTATTTCCCCAAATATCTTATGATTCTTTTCTTATTCATCAAAAGGTGCTTCACGCATTACATCATAGTATAAATTAGTGAGGCAGACCAAGATCGCATCAATCCCCACCGCTTGTGACCTGACCCTCAACTAATTCAGCCTCATCTGAGCTCTACATCTCTCAAAAAAAACTTTGACTCACAAATAATACAAAATAGGTTCTCCAAAAAATATGAAAATATACCTCTAAGGATCGATAGATTCCTCCACCTACTTTCTATCTCTTCTATTTATATTAAAAATTTGGGTTAGAAACCCTTACAATACGACTCCATAACCCTAACCCTAACATGGATAGGTTTGTCCACATTTGTGCTGGATTTCCACAAATCCTGTTGCACTCGCTATATTTCCTCAAAATCTGGTGCACTTTCCTTATTGGTCCAATCTTCCTTGTTTTCTACACTATTCTCCCAAACATGCCTGCTCCAACAAGGTTGCAACAAAAAATATCAAGAATCCATAAGATGAAGGAGATATGTTACTTGGAAAAAGTATAAATACACCACAAGGAGTCTCTAATAAGAACATACACATGTGCATTGAATATCTATCTTCTGAGAATATTTTTGTCTATTGGAGAATATGAGATCAATTATGAGGAAACAGAGAAAGTGTGAAGGAAGTGCGAAAGTTTCAGAGCTGCAGCGAGAAAGGGTATTTTGTAACCCTAATTAAGTAGGCCCCTGTGGGTCAACTTGAGTGTTTCATGCGAGGCACCTGAGTGGGTTTTCTAGGGCTCATCACACGAGGCCCCGCTAGAAAAAAGGTATCTGTCCGACGAGGACAAGAGAAAACTAAGGAGAGATGACAGTGCTAGTTTTTTGATGCCCAAGTTGGTCTACTCATCTATTATTTGATACGACAAAGTGTCTACAAGTTACAATTATGTTTATGTGCTTTATTTGAGAGTTACATTATATGGTTATGGTCCTTGCTTGATGTAAGGTTGGTATATTGTTCATACATTGACATATGATTGAGGCACACCTTATATGCATTATGTTGGCACTTGAATGAAGTACAATTTTGGATGATGTTGGTGCATGGTTGAGGTAACTCTTTTGTTGTTATGGTACATGCTTCAGTCATGTCATGGTAGTGATTATGCATGGTACACTTTTGTGATGATATGATACATTGTTAGAAGCACATTCTTGGCTATATTCGTATCTAGTTTAGAATGGTTATGTTAATTGGTTGAGACATATCATGAGTGATATGGCATATATTTAAGGTACATGTTCTATGGATGATTGGCATGTTTTTTGAGGTATATGGTTGATGATATGGTGCATGGTTAGAGGCATATGTTGGTCATATTGGTACATGATTTAGTACATTTTTGAGGCACTTCATTGTCGATATCTTAAGGTACATGATGTATGGGATGATTGAGACATATCATGAGTGATATGGTATGTGGTTGATGGACGATTTGGTACAAGTTTTGGTGCATGGTTGATGCACGGTTTGGTACAAGTTTTGGTGCATGGTTGATGCATGGTTTGGTACAGGAGTTGGTGCATGATTGATGAATGGTTGATACATGTGTATGTACATGGTTGATGATTGATGTATATGGTTGATGTACACTATTGATGTACATGGTATGGTGATGGTTATGGTATCCATGTGACTAGACCTAGTTATAGTTGGTTGATGATGGTATATCAGCGACAAAGTAACAATGATTGGTTGATGTGATAGAGTGACAGTCACATATTGATGTGAAAGGTTGGATGTTTGGTTGATCATTTGTTACAGGTTGATGTGACAGTGACAAATTGGATACAGTGATAGGTTGATGTGACACTGACAATGATAGTGGTAATGACAGTGGCAGTGATTGTGGTAGTGATAGTTTGGTATACACTTATATTTCAAGGTGGTAGGACATGAAAAGGAAAGAGGTTTGTAGCCTCATTCTGGTTGGTTCCAGAGAAGATAGGGATTTGGAGATTCCTTCAGGTTGGATCCTGAGAATCAGGGGGTTTTGGTGTAGAGTTGTCATATCAGGGTCCTACGCATGTTACTAACAAAAGGGTACCAAAATATACTATCTATTGGGTTGGCATTTTCATCTTTCTGAAAGGAAATAAGTCTCACCTGAATCACAATGGAGACAAAAGAGATAAGGGAAGGGTAAGAAGAATGATATACAGATCTATAATTCATCTATAGTGTTACCATACTAGCACAAGATAGATACTCAGCTCATATCCTTATCACATCATACACTAATAAAAAAGAACAGAACTATAAAAAACATTAAGAAGGGATAACGACATGTAATTCATAAGATATAATGCATCATGACATTTTAGATATACAAAAAGTAATATGAACTAGGAACATTTGCAAAATTTCATCTCCAATATCTTTTTTATTATATTAGAAGTCTTTGGACAACAAGAATTTACATCTTTACATTAGACATCCATCCTACTCGATATAAGAGATCAGTAGGTACATATTATTGTATTACTATAGTTGATCACAATGATTCTAGGATATTTCCTTCCTAATTATAGTCTATATATGGAGTATAGATGTAGTTCTTGTATCTCCCTATATCTCACACAGTCATTACAATACAATACAATACTAAAGAGAACATACAAAAGAGTCACCCAAGACGAGAATCATTCGCGAGAGAATCATCATCAAGAGAATCATCCTCATTCAAAGAATCATCCTTACAATCAATTCCTTTATTCCTCTTGAGAATCCATTGACCCTCTTTTCTTCTTGATTATGTCGTAACTGTATTGGCTCAAATCGAATTCTGCACTGGCTTCAAACTATGTTCTTTTTCAACATCTTTATGTTGCATGTTTCCTTTTTCAACCTTCTTCACCTGATTGGTTGTCTTTTTGATGGGTTGAGAAACCTATTTTATCAAAACAAAGGGCCCAACAGGCCCCAACCACAGTCCTTGACTCGCTCTAAGTCAAGTCCTTGGTTTTTCCGTGCTCTTTGATTTAGCCTGTTGTCCTTTGGGGGTTTTAATTTCTCCCACATTGGCTCCTTCAAATGAAGCACCCAACTCTGGCACTAGATCAAGCACTTTTTCTTTGACCTCCTGGAACCATTCAAATTTATCTTTCCATTTTCTGGAAAGCAATGAAACTTCTGCAACAAATTGTTGTGTTTCACTAAGGTTGAATTCCTCCAACTTAGATGCAATGAGATCACTCCATTCTACATATACGAATGTATCAACCTGATGCATCTATAGCTATGTAGTTTGAACGATATAATTGAACAATCTGAGTTCCTTCTTTTTTATTGTTTGAGATTCAAACAAAGCATTCAGAGAATTGTCTACTCACTGAATTTCATCAAATTTTTCTTGTTGCTCCAAAGGATCATGTCTTTTAGTTGCTTCTTCCTTGAGTGTATGGATTCTGGTGCACAAGTCTTCTAGTTCCTCATTACGATAGGTTATAAAACCCATCCAGTCACTGACTTCCTTGAATATGGTGGTACATTCGATAGTATTTTTGTGCAACAAGGCTCTCACATCATTGCCTTCCAAGACAACTCTTTCTGGATGATGTTGAAGTTCTTTGGGCAATGACTCATCCTTAAACTTCATTCCCTCCAAATGTGTTTGAAGGTCCTCTGCTCGATTTGTTAGTACCTACCATGATTGTTGAACCAATCCAAGATGTTCCTATGGTTATGCAGTGGTGCTGTATTCAGGAATATGAGGGGCAACTTTTCTAAAAGTTGGCTAGATATCTATGTGCTTTCCCTTCATTTTATCCACTTTCTCTTCTACCTGGATTTTCAAGTATTCTTCTTGCATTCTTTTGGTCTATTCCAACATTCCTTCATGTCTCCAATACTCATATTGTGTTTCATCTTTTTGAACCCATTTCTCTAGGTGATTGGTCGAGGCTTTGATGAACCCTACCAGTTGTGATGTCGACAACTGAGCGAGATCTCTAGATGTAACTATGGTCTCCACCGAGAGTATGATATGGAATGAAATCCCACTAGCCATGGATTTATCATATGGTATATCAAATTCCTCTTCTCCCTGAAGAATAATTGTTGGGCTAATTTAGTCTTTAGGGCTAGCGGATGAAAAGGGATAGCTTTCACCTGCGCTGGGCAGAGCTGTAAAAATTCTAAACATTGTTGTGGATATTGCAGGATGGGTTCCAATTGTTATTTTAGTGAGACTGTGCTTTCTCATGACTGAGTCTCTTGTGGTTCTTGAGACTCTTCCTCCTTTTGCTTCGTGAGTTATGTTATGGGTGGAAATTTAGGGGTTTCTCTCTGATCCTTCAAGACTTTTGTGCCTCTCTCTGTCCTCAGAGACTATGTATCTAGAGGGGGACAAGTTAGAGTTTCGTAAGTACTGGTACTGTGGATGGTTGGATCTCTTGAATGAGAACCATTTCTAGAATATCAAGCTACATAGGTTATGGGGAATTAGGCGATAGCGACACTGTTGTATCTACAATTCGTGACGATGGTTTTTTCTCAATGACTATGGTGGAAGGTATACAAGGTTTAGACTCAGGGTCATCGACTATATGGATAATATTTTGAGTTGCTTAAGTGACTTCTTGGGTGTGAGGCATCACAATCAATATAGGCTGGGGGTTGATAATTTTAGATGGGCTGACTGTTGGGGACACATCGTTTCTTGGCTTCTTATCCAGAATCTCTTGTATAAATGTGGAAGATAATATTTAATTAATGGTTTTAACTAAGAATATGGCCTCGTCTAGAAGATTGGGACATCCTGGAAAAGGCATATTTTTCCTTTGCAACTGGTGTTCTTCCTCCTCCTCTAATTCTGAGGCCGTTGGCGACTTCTGGGGATGTTTTACCTTTCTAGAGCTCGACCCTATTTCTTCTACTGGATTATTTTTCTTTAACAATTCTGGTGGCAATGAATGGTGGAAGCCTAACTTGCACAAGGTGTGTTTAACTCATGTCCAAGAAATAATTTCCTTGTCCAATATATCCTCTTCCCAATAGAACAGTATTGGCCTTGTCTGAAAGTCTGAAGGCTTTGCGTGCCTTATCTAGACGAATGTATATTGACAGTTCATAGAAAATGAGATGTTCCTCATATGAAAATTCATAAGCTCCTTTGGCATACACATCCTTTGGGTGGTGTTATTCAAATTATTGTACCAGTTTAGGAATGCAACATTGCTGAACTCCATGTTTACTGAGTCTTCCCTTGAATTCCAAGGCTAAAAAATCTTGGCGAGGAGACCTTTGTCAATAGGTGATAAATATATTCATGTGGGTAGATTCCACTTCATTATTGCAAAATCCAAAACAATATATCCATATGTGAAGTTGCATCCCTTCTCTTGAAATTCCTCGCCAGCGACGAGGAGTTCTTCCAAAAAGTAACTACACCAATTGAACACTGCACCATTTGCATAGAAGTCAGCCACTCACAGGGCATCTAGTGTAAATTCACCCTTATAGTAAGAGCACATGACCTTACTATTGATCACATAGCATGTCATTCTAACCGTCTCAAGGAGGATTGGTTCGAATTTTGTTGTGTGACCTCCCCTCTATGTATGGAAATGCTCATACAGGCTAATATCGCCCTTCCGCTTTCCATGTTTGCTTGGTCCTTGAAATCCTTTGGAGACATATTCACCCTCCAAATATAGTCTTGTCAGACGGTTAATATCTTTAGCATGAATGGGATATCATTTGTCGAGCCATAAAATGTGATCATTCACCCTGATAATCAGTGTTAAGAACCAAACATCAATATAGCATAGAAAAACTTCAGGAAAAGTACTCAACACCTTGAAAAAGAGATAATTTCAGATAATAAGCCTCTTCGAGGGGGCAACCTCCTTTTACCCCACTTAAATGTTCCAGTACAAGATGATTCAAAATGAAAATGTCTCCTTGGTATATATAGGAAACTAGGAGGTTTTAATGGCCTAAAGCCGACATAAATAAAATAACATTACTAATCTAAATCACAACTAATGGCCTAAAGCCGACATAAATAAAA
>ML788183.1:942616-962256 GCA_009831015.1 Picea engelmannii | reverse complement strand
AAGCCGACATAAATAAAATAACATTACTAATCTAAATCACAACTAATGGCCTAAATCCGACATAAATAAAATAACATTACTAATCTAATATGCCCCAATTAAGTGGTAATGAGCCAATATTAGGGCTTAACAATCAGGAACTTAGTGCATCGCGCAACTTCTCCAGTGGTTCCAAATAATGGGAGGTCCCGAAGATTCATGATTTTCGAGTGGAACAGATTCAAAAACTAATCCTTTGGGAGGAACAATATGTCCCCACTCAGCCTAGGTTCCATCTCACAGAAAACATCGATGTTCATTTGGGGGAACAATTCTGTGTCCATGAGATCCAAGTCAAGGAGTTTTGTCTGCTCGGATTTTCCTTTGACATCACCCAAGACCTCAATTATGGGATCATGGGGCTGATATAGAAATAATTCCTTCTATATAGAGCCTCATACTCTTGATAATATTGACATTTTCTCCCTGGAGAGCTAGTAGCGACATTGGATCAAGAACTGGGTGGTGACCGACTTCGCAAAATGTGCCAGGATTCAAAGACTCAATAGAAGAAGACAAGAAGATGAATAGAATGGCGTTTTGAACAATATTATGGAGTATTATAGATAAGGTAGTGGGATAGACCATTAATGGATCATCACTGAATTCATAATGAGGCCAACAATGCAATCTATGGCGCGGATGTGCGATGGGACTGGTAATGGGGTAAAATCTTCGAGCGTGATTCTAACTTTAATGGGTCTCTTACTAAATACGTGGTTAGCGTGAGGGTATTACCATTTCAACCATTGATAATAATGGAAATATTATCGACAGGGTCTATGTGGAAAAGTAATTTTAAGACTTGACGGGACATGCTGATAGTTCTTGGCAGTTACCCTAAAAGATACAATTGGAACTGGTGTCACCTAGACTTAGTCGTTAATAATGTTCATATTCGATTCTCCCCCAAACACAAAGGTTTTTTGACAAATGTACTTATATGGATGAGTAGATTCAAGACACATTGGATATCGCGTTTCTACGTGGTTATGTTACAAAAAACACCTAACAACGAAAAATGAGATGGATATGTCATGGCACTCCTAAGCACACTTCGACATTATTACATAAAACAAAATTTAACATTTCTACAAACTTCAACATAAAATCAAAGTCTACCTATTGTACATGCTCCCTTGGATTGGACAAACCATGGTTCATGTTAATTGTGTGTAACGCAGGGTTTCAGGCATGCACCATTCACCCACCTTGGTCGAAGGACACCATCTAGTTGCACTAGCTTGACTGCACCAAACTTTCTAATCTCGACCACTAGGAATGGCCCTAACCAATGCATGCGCAACTTGCCTAGATGTTTATGATAGAAAATTTCATAGAGGAGTACCTTATCGCCTTGCAAAAACCTCTTAGTCTTAATGTGTCGATTGTGCCAAGCCTTCTACCTAACTTTCTCCACTGACTGATGAAATTTATCAAGGAACCTTTCTTCTTCCAGATCCTATGGTTCTGCAATCCTTTGTCTAATGGATGTGTCATCCATCATGTGTGTAGCCCAAGATATATAGAGACCGTGGTTAATAAACTCTGCAGGTACCACAACTTCCTTTCCATAAACCAACTGAAATGGGGTGTACTTGTGCAAATTCTTTTTGGTAGTCCTATATGCCCATAAAACTGTTGAAACTTGGTCATCCCAGTATTCCATGTTTGTACAACACACATTCATCATCCCTCTCTCCAAAATCTGTTGAATGCCTCTACTATACCATTATCTTGTGGATGACAGGGAGAGATTTTATGATGCTGAATAAGAAATTGTATCATTAGTGTTGCGATTGTTCTAATCATGAAGTGGCTCCCGTGATCACTAGTCAGGCTCCTAGGACATCCAAACCGAGAAACAATATTTTCAAATATAAATTTATCCATTGTATCTACTGAATAATCATGGACTGATTCTTCTTCATCCCACTGTGTAATATAGTATGTTGTGGTAATGATATATCTGGCCTTTGAATGTCTTACGGGTAGTTTAATTGGTCTAATAAAATCAACATCCCACTTCTCAAAGGCTTGAAGTTCCCTAACCAACTGAAGAGGTAATTTGATCTAGGTGGATATCAATGGCCACCCACCTTATCCAACTAGCCCAAAACATGTTTCTAGCAATTTTGGTAATTTACTATCTTTAGCATTTTTTCGGGTCCTGAACTTCCAGAGCCGTTTTGAGGCCCTAAATGACGTTTTTTGCGAAACCATGGAGAAATATGAAAGTTCTTTTTCCATGTTGCTCACATCAAAGTTGTATTCCTTGGATAGATCTTTCCAACGGAATATCATGCGCCTAAAATGGACATTGTATGCAAAAGTTACAGCCTCGGGAAGTTGATGTACTAAGTTACCCAAACGAGGCCCACATGACTTTTGGCGCTTCATATCCTAGGGTTAGGTTTTTGGATGTATAGGGTGTTTGACATTATTTTTTATTGTAAAAATTCCTTCAGAGTCTCATTGTAACCATCTTCTTGTGAATGAGTGCAAACTTCACATCTCTTCTTAGAGATAAGCCATCACCATTCTAGCAAGCTTGTTTTCCACTACAGTTTATAGTTTCATATTATTTCCTTATTGGATAGAAAACCAGTTTTATTGTATCTCTATTATTCTGTGTTAAGCATCTATTAATAATCTGTGGTCATTTTGTTCTACTCATAAAATCTAGATCAGTGGTATCAAAGTGGTCATCTCCTTGTTGTCTTAATGCATGTACCCAATGAGGTCGGAGTACAAAGAATTGGGTCTCGAGATTCTTTCTATTGAGGACAAAATATCTTGCACACCCAAGAAACCTCTCATGGTAGGAGAAAATAAAGATGACATGATAGGAGATCCTTTCAAATTGTTGCTTGAGGAATCCCTCGCACAATAGAGGAACGCGATGATGGATAATTTTGCGCAAATCCTTTGATGACTACCAACAGGAGATGCATCTTCTTCGAGCAGAGGTGCCACCCCCTTCAAGGTAGAAATTAACTTCGATATTTCTGTATTTGAAGGTCATATAGACGCAGATGTTGCAGACAAGTGGTTGAATCTACTAGAAGGGTATTTTTTTGTCCATAACTTTTCGAATAGAGAAAAGATTACTTTTGCGTTCCTCAAAGACGTTCCCCGTGTCAAATATTGGTGGGAAACTTTCTGTGAGCAAAAGGAAATAGAGGAACCCTCATTATTTATAGTCACAACCACCTGGGAATCCTTTAGGTATGATATTAAGGAAAAATACTACTTTGTCAGAAGTTATGATGACTTGTATACCAAGTGGACCGCACTGTGGCAAGAAAGAGACCAAGCAGTGCTAAATTTCACAAATATCTTCCATACCTTGCACACCAAGCTGGGTATCAAAGATTCATAGCGACATCTAGTGCTCAAGTATTGTGGTTCTCTGCATAGATACATCCATAGAGAAATGGAATTTCTGGACATCTCGTCCTTGGGCGCGGCCTACCGATGTGCCTTCAAAATCGAGCAGAAGCTCAGACAAAAGACACGACAATTTGGGCCTGGGAACCCCTCTCAGCAAAATCCAGGAAAGGGCAGCCCCAACCCACATAACAAAGGATAGATAAAATATGGACATTATCAGGACAACCAGTCCAAGCCATAAGCAAACAAGGACACTAAAAAGACAAAGAAAGATACCGGGAAGTGGTGCGACTTTCATACAAGCCCTTGGTGTAACACTGATGACTTCCGCTCAATGTCGTCCTTGGTGGTCGAAGTGAAATCCTCTGAATCAGATGCGGGTTCTAACTATGAGTCAGAACCAGAAAGGGGAAGACGGTTCATTGACACAGAACCTTGTGCCACCGTTGCTACCACCAAGCTCCAACATGGTGAACCAGACGAGCCAAAAGAAGGATAGTGCCTCTTCCATTCACATATGTGGGTAAAAGGCACCCCACTACACTTCATCATTGATAACAATAGCTAGAATAACCTCATCTCAGCAGAGGTCATCAAGCGGTGGCCCTGCCAACAACAACGTACCCACAACCCTACACCATTGGATGGCTCCGCCAAGGAAGTGATCATTGTGTCAACCAACAGTGTCGACTGTCATACGACATCAAACCCTTCAAAGAAGAGATATTCTGTGATGTTGCTCCTCTTGAAGTTTCTGATGTTATTTTGGGCCAAACTTATTTATGTAAACTTCATGTTGTATATGAGTCTAGGCCTCAGAGTGTTATTATTACTTTGAATAGGAAATTGTACAGGATACCCAAAGCAGTCCCACCTAGTGTTATTTCCTTGATCTCTGCTAAGAAATGCAGGAAGGTCATCTCTCAAACGGGGAAGTTTGTATTCTTCGTGATTCTCTCTCAGAATGAGAGAAAGATCACAACCACATCCAGGATCTCTACGACCGTCGACCGACCTCTCCACACAGCAAAAGCAAGTAGATAAGTCTGTGGAAGAATACTCAGATATATTCTCCTCACTTATCGGGGTACCACTGCACTGTCAAGTCAAGCACCCCATCTATTTGACCCCTGGCACACCACTTCCCAATGGGCCAGTATATTTCCGCTCTCTGTTAGAGAATGAGGAGATCAAGGGACAAATCCAAGAACTGATCCATAAGGGGAAAATCCATCCCAGATCATCACCTTGAGAGAACCCAATCATATTGGTACAAAAGAAAGATGGAACCTGTATAATCTGCATTGAATACCGAGCTCTGAATAAAATTACAGTCAAAAAACGGTACCTGATTCCCTGAATCGACGACCTCCTTGGTCAACTCACGGGGGCCAAATACTTTGGTAAGATTGATATGAAGTTTGGCTACCACCAGGTCCCAATAGAAAAGATAGATGTATGGAAGACCACCTTCAAGTCAAAGGAAGACCTTTTTGAATGGTTGTTCATGCCCTTTGGTTTGACAAATTCTCCTGCCACTTTCATGAGGATGATGGACGATATCCTGTGACCATTAACCAATACTTTTGTAGTGGTGTATCTTGATGACATTCTCATTTATAGCAAGACTTGGGCAGAACACTTGCAACCTATTCAGTAGGTTCTGCACACCCTGCGGAAACACAAGCTATACACCAACTTGGAAAAATGCTCCTTTAGCATGGATAGGGTCCATTACCTGGGATACATCATTGATTAGCATTGAATAAATTTGGATCTAGCCAAGATCCAAGTCATTTGTGACTGTCTAGCCCCAACCACACTCATTGAGCTTCAGAGCTTCTTGGGCCTTGCCAATTTGTACCATAGGTTCATGATGGGATTCTCCCATATTGCATGAGCCCTAAGCCAAATAAACAGGGGTGGTGGTAAGGCTAAATTTGTGTGGGGTCAGTCCCAAAAACAAGCATTCGATGATTTGAAGTAGCACTTGTGTTCAACCCCAGTACTTTCACTACCATCCCTACAACACCCTTTGAGATTGAGATAGATGCTTCAAACTATGCTGTGGGCACCATTTTCACTCAGCATGGCCACCCCATGGCCTATCATAGTGAGACACTATTAAATGTTGTCCATAAGTACCCTACTTATGACAAAGAAATGTACTCCATTGTGCAAGCCTACTTCCAGTGGAGACATTACATTCTTGGGAAGTAGACAGTCATCCACACTGATCATAAACCACTTCAGTTCATGCAGACACAAGGCAAATTGCAGAATGACCTCCATCAAAAGTGGTCCACATACTTGCAACAATTCCACCTCAACATTAAGTATAAAACAGGAAGCACCAATCACATCGTTGATTTCCTCAATAGACCGCCAATCATGGAACTCACCATAGTGCTAGACTCTTATGTCCATGAGACCTATGGATGGCCCCAACTCTATGAGACAGACCTGGACTTTGCCACCACCTACCAAATGTTGGGTGCAAATGCAGTTGTCGATAATTTCCATCTTCAGGATGGGTTGTTGTGTCGTCTAGGCCATATCTGCGTTCCATCAAGCGAGCGAGTGAAGATGATATGGGAATCCCACTATGGTCGGGTGGCTGGGCACTTTGGCATCGAAAATACAATGGCGATGCTACATAAACATTTCTACTGGTTGAAACTTTGACAGGAGGTCAATAAGTATATCAAGTTTTTCACTGCCTGCGTTATTTCCAAACCGAACACTAAGAAACAGGGCATGTACACCCCTCTTCCTACTCCCGACAGGCCATTGGAATCCATCTCAATGGAATACATGTTGGGCCTCCTGTCCACCAAGCGTGGAAATGAATGTGTTTTTGTGGTTGTTGATCGCTTTTCTAAGATGGTGATTATGGTTGCCTGGAAGAAGAGCATCACATCAGAGGCCACTTGCAAGCTCTTCTTTGAACGAGTCTGGTTACATTTTGGAATCCCACAAACCATTGTCTCAGATCGGTATAGTTGATTTCTTAGGACATTCTGGTTGATCCTCTGGTCACTGCTGGACACCAAGCTCACCAAATCCATGGCCTTCCACCCCTAGACAGATGGCCAAACCAAGGTCGTAAATCGAAGGATTGTGCATATACTGCGCATGTATAATTCCAAGAACCCTCGCACATGGGATGCGATATTTCCCTATGTCCATCATAGCTACAAGCAAGCCTTTCATAGCTCAAATGGCCACAACCTCTTTCAAGTGGGTCTGGGATTCCAACAATTGGGTCCCATAGATGTTGCACTTCCCCTTGTGGTCACCTTGACCGACTCATCTCTTTCTCCAACTGAAGCTGAAAAACCACCCAGTTCATTGAGCGGATCTAGCACATCTGCCAATAGGTTTAGGATATCCTACAGAAGTCCAATGACAAGTACAAGCAACGCCATGATCAACATCAGGTGCCACATAAGTTTCAGGTGGGCAACAAAGTTTGGTTGAACTTGCAGAAAAAATGCCTTACAAGACCCCATCGGAAGCTTCACCCACTCCATTATGGTTCATATACTATCAACAAGGCTATGTGGGATAATGATTTTGAGCTCAACATTTGTCCTTTCCATGGCCTACACCCAATGTTCAACGTGGATCTCCTTCGACCTTATTTCCCACCATTATTGGACACCTTAGAAGTAGCAGAACATCTGACACCAACAGAGCTCAACCCCGATTGCACACAACAAGAATCTAGTGATCAGAATGTGGACACAGAGATCAAGGGAACTCGAAAGCAAAGGATCCATATTTATTGAGTCATCAAAGCAGGGCAACTCCTACACCAAGGCGAGTGGCTCACCCGGGGCAACTTTAACATAAATTTCCTTATTTGATGGGGGAACTCAACACAATGGAGACCATTTATTCCTGAGGGAGGATTGATCCAGGTGGATATCGGTGGCCACCCACCTTTTCCAATTGGCCCAAAACAATTTTCTAGCAATTTTGGTAATTTACTATATTTAGAATTTTTTTGGGTCCTGAACTTCCGGAGCTGTTTCGAGGTCCTAAACGACGTTTTTTGGGAAAACAGGGAGCAACATGGAAGTTGCTTCCATGTTTCTCACATCAAAATTGTATTCCTTAGATATATATTTCCAACGGACTATTGTGCGCCTAAAATGAAGATCGTATGAAAAAGTTACAACCCTGGGAAGTTGATGTACTAACTTACCCAAAGAGGGCCCACATGACTTTTGGCGCTTCATCTCCTAGGGTTAGATTTTTGGATGTCTAGGGTTTTTGACATTCATGTTTATTGTAAAAAGTTCTTCAGAGCCTCATTATAACCATCTTCTTGTGAATGAGCACAACCATCACATCTCTTCTCAGAGATAAGCCGCCACCATTCTAGCAAGCTTGTTTTCCACTGCAGTTTACAATTTCAACTTATTTCCTTATTGAATAGAAAAACAATTTTACTATATCTCTTTTATTTTGTTTTAAGTATCTGTTAATAATCTATACTCATTTATTTCTGCTCATAAAATCCAGATCATAATTAGTCTCTATGTGATGGCTTCCCTACTTGTTGAAAAACATCGCAATATCTATTATAAACTCTATAATATTTGAATAATGTGGCCCACCATAATCCATCTTGGAGAACCTTATGTTCTGTATATTTCCCTCCAATGTGACCTCCCACAACTCCACTGTGGAATTCCCATAGGATATCCTTCCTTTCATGGTTAGGACACACTGTCTAAGAAAGATATCCAATCCCATATTATAGAGTTGGCCAACAATAAGTTGGTAATCCACTGTGTGGTATACTAGGTGCCTCTTCCGGGTTGCAGAATAATTCCCTGGGAAATTCCTTGTACTGAGGAAAGCAACAATATCTTCGAGGTATTCTGGAAGGGATTCAATACGGAAAAGGTTTGCATCGGGGAGGTGGTCATCTACTCCTCCTTCACTTTCCCCTGATTCCAGTCTTGACAGGTGATCTGGTCCTACATTACATCTTCTAGGTTTGATAATTACCTCAAAGGAAAACTACTGAAAGAGTAAGAGCCACCTACAAATCCTTCCCTAAAGAATAATATTATTTACAAGGTATTTCAACGTAGTATGGTCAATGAAAAACTTAAAATGAGAACCTAGTAAATAGTGTCAAAATGTTTTCAATGCATAAATCATAGCCAAACCTTCCCTTTCAGTTGTTGTGTAGTTGTATAAATGTTGAGACATTTTTCTGCTGGAAAAGTATATAGGGTGATCAATATTCCCTTCCCTTGGTTGCGCTAAGATGGCTAATAGCATGACACCTGATGCATGCATGTGTACATCAAATTCAATTTACCAATTGGGGTATATAAGGATTGGTTCAGTAATGAGATTTTCCTTGAGTGTGTCAAACGGCTTGTCACACTCAGGCATCCACCAAAATACTTCAGACTACTTCAGTAATTTCTCCAATGGTGTTGTAATACTAGAATATCTTTTGATGAACCTATAGTAGTATCTTGTATTTCCAAGCATCATGCACAACTGTTTCACACTTATAGGTGGCAACATGTTTAGGATAACCGCAACTTTAGCTGGGTCTACCAGGACTCCTTTCCGACAAATAATGTGGCCTATAAGGTTGTTGTGTGGTATGAAAAAAATACACTTCCTCAAGTTCAGAGCTATATGTAACTCCTGACGCCTATCAAACATAAATCGAAGTATCCTGAGTTCTCCTTCAACAAGTTCATCAATGCAGACCTCAAGGAACCTATGTATGAAATCGAGAAATGTTGCAATAACAATCCTAGAGAAGACCATGGAGGAATTATTTAGGCCAAAAGGCATTATTTTTTTTTTGAATGACCCCCACTCAGTTATAAAAGTGGTCTTCTTCTTTTCATCCTCTAAAATTGTGACCTGGTGATACCCGAAGTATCCATCTGTAAATGAATATGCTTCTTTCACTGCAACTTGATCTAATACCTCATCACTGAACAATGTCAGAAATGGATCATGTAGACATGTAGAATTCAAACTCGTATAGTCGACACAGACCCGAATGTACTCGATACCCTTTTTTCTCTATATGAATATGGGGCTAACTCATTCTTCTTCTTCAACCAAAAATATTAGTCCTGTCATAAGCATTTTTGCTATTTCTCTTTTGACCTTTTCTTTCACCTTGGGATTGAGATGATACAGTCCGTGCTTCATGGGTTTTGAGTCAAGTTTTAGATTCATATTCATCTCTCCCATGGTTCCTTTTATGCCTTTCATTTCTGAAAATGTTTTTGGGAATAGGTATTCTTATTCCTGCAGTAAACTCTAGATTTCATTCATGGTCTTCTCATCCCAATAATCCCCTATAGACGATATCATACGATTCTCTTTGCGTCCTATGTTTACTTTCTATAAATTTAGAGGATGGGTATAGGTGTTACTTGTATGGATAGGTGTAGTATCCTGGATTTCCCTAGCTCCCACAATTTATTTAATACCGAGGTTCCTAAGTTCTTCTACTTCATTTGGTTCTTTCAGGGCCTTATCAACTTTGCAACATGCTACCGGTATTATGACAGGGTTGTGGGATCGATTGGATTGAAGGAAAAGGGTGTGATCAAAACATATCACTAGGCTTGATTTGGATTCATAATCATCAGTAAATAACATATTTTGAATTCTTTGAAGGACTAGGTGGAGCTCCAGAGTCTTACTAGTAGAAGAAAAATCTCTACAAAATTGGTCTTCTAGTGTATGCCACTAGTTCATTTGTCTCCTGGTCTCTTCAGTACCAGGTTTTTGGAATTTCACCTAGTGAGTGGAAAAATAAGTGAACCCATACCCGAGATGGTACTTGCACAACTTTCCATTGCTTGATGCACATATCAACATGCATTATAGGGTCAGACTACCCATTGAATAATTACGCTTCATAAAAATACATGTTCACATTTGTTGTCACTTGCTTTATTTTGATAAATTTGTATCGAATATCTCTATTTATGTCCTCCCAATATAGAACTGAAGCTCTGTGAGTGGCCCACCACCTGGATGGGGTATCCTTCAAAGCTATGTCCAAAACCGATATCATTTTCTCTGGATCAAATTTTACGTCTATATCAATGAGAAAGCTAATAAAATTTTAAGACCATAGTATGTTGGGTTATCTCTCATCTCGGTTCCAATCCATATCGTTTCCCTGATAGTTGCAAAATTTCTTCAAAATATTTCATATGAACTCTGCTGCAAACTATAAAAATCTAGTTCTGAGTCCTCCTCTATTGACTGTATAGTAATCCAACTTACACATCCATATACAGTGGGGTTGATGTAATATGGTCTCATCCCTGCTATTACAGTGTATAAATGATCGAGAACTTTTGATTCCATTTTATTATCCACTGGCTCAGTATATCTGGGTCCCATGTATGGATCTATGGGATGGATTACGTTTACTCCATCTACTTCAAACTTCATAGTGTCCCTCGTTAGGTCAATGGTATTATAATTTTCATAATCCCAATCAATTCCCAATAAGACAACATAGGGGTTTTTTTCTCCCATGATTTCAATGGCTTCAAAATCAGCTATTGTTTTAACTCCTGCAACATCTACTTCAACATCTTCTAGCCTCCCGACTGGAAAAATGCAGTATTGATTTTCCATTCTCAGTTGGATGGGGGAATAGAGTAACTGAGGTTTCCCTATATCTTCCCAAGTCGTTTTGGGTAGGATGTTGATATATGAACCCAAGTCTAGCATGACATCTTTAATTTCAAAGTCGTCTAACTGGGCATCCAACCTAAATTATTTTCCAGTTCACACCTTCTTTCTGTGTATTCTCTGTGTATTCTTCTTAGGAAGGTTGGTAGTTATCTTAGTTTCTAGGGATCCCTCATCCCCCGTTATTAGGTACAAGGTGTTCTGCAACTTCTCAAAAATGTGGTCATATCCCAGGATCTCAAAGAATAATTGAAACCAGAGGTTGATTATATTTTGGGACTCGTCTTGGGGTTTTCTCAAATTTATAGGGTTTCGAAGTGCAGGATGTGAGGCAAGATCTTGAGCGGTCTTAGGCTTCAGGGTGAATTTAGGGGGGGGTTCTCTTAATTATGGAGAAGATTCATCTTCAAATATTTCTACTGCATCTTTGAAAAATATCGTTTGTTTGAAAGGATCATACATGTCATCCTTGGGGGATGATTTCTAGATATTGGGCCAATTTTCTACAATTTCATTTTTTTTTTCACTCCTCAAGTTATGAAGTCAAATTTAGGTAACCTTTCTTCAAATTCTCTCCTAAGTTTCGATTGGATTATAGAGAGGGGGGTGAATCAGTAATAGCGTAATTATAATCATTTTTCTTCAAATGTTATATCAATGTAGAATTGTTATACAAATCTGATTTGTAGCTCTGTAATAGACCTCATGTATATTATTATATTCCTCCAAACCTTCCTTAACTTAAAAAACAAGAGACTAGCATTTTCATCAAACTTTTCTTTAGTCTCACGTGCCTAGTTTTGGATTAGTCAACAACCCTAACTTGAAGTAATTATAACTTTGAACCTGTAATGTATAAATATCTGAAACTGATACACAATGTTATTTAGTGTGTTTTATGCAATTCCTCCAAGTTTCACTACTTGGAATCTCTTATAAAACGAGTTATAGAAAAAATGGCATACCTTGCTGAATTATGGCTTATTCTAGAGAGCGACCTTGTAGAGCGTGCCCCGCACAAAATATTTGATGAATTGATATGGAACTGTTAAAAGCATACTAAATACTGTCCCCTAACAAAAACATTTTTTCTCACTGAATTTGGATCTGTTATGAAGAAGTTATGACGTTTTTACCCGAAACACCTGATTTTGACTAGTTTCAGGACTGGCCACAAACCCTATTTTCCACGTAGTGTAACTCCCAAAATACAATGAAACACAAGATGAATTTTTTACCACAAATACTTCAATATGTTATATCATTCGTGTAGCAATTTAATGGTCTGAACCATTATAGAAAAAAATTTATAGCGAAAATTGTGAGATGACTTGTAAATAACATACCTTAGAAAGCACCATCGAAAGAATTTATCCTTCCTTGCATTTCGGCCTTATTTTCTTCACCTTCACTCAGAATTCCGGTTTAGATATCCTTGGTTACCTCATAAACACATATACATTCAATATTATCAAGTGTGATTCAAATGAGAGAGCCTTGCCTCTTATTTATACTCTCCAAGTAGCTTCCTTAAAAACATCTTCTAGGTCACTTGGCCCACTTTCCTTATTTTAGGGTTGGGTGCACTTCTAATTTCTCCATTAAATTTATTATTGAAATAATTTATTTTGTATTCCCTTTGAATTATAATAAAATCATCACTTCACTTTATTATTTACCTTTTAAAATCTCTTAAACCACTTTGATTACTTTGACCTTTTGGGGCTTCTAGATGTCATATGAGGGTCCTCCAAATTCGTAAGGCCATAACTCTCAAACCGTGAGGAGTTATGTGATGTTATAAATACCACCATAAATGGAATGAAATGTACTATCCATATAGAATAGTTTTATCTAAAAATATATCATAACTCATACTGTTACCCATCAAACAAACTTGGGTCCATTAGCCAAACCTGGGGTCTCCAACTTCTCATGGCCATAACTCTATAACCGTGAGGAATTATGTGACGTTCCACATACCACCGGAAATGACATGACAAGCACTATCCATCTAGGATATTTTCCCTCAAAAATTCACTTTCCTTCATCTCATTATTCCACAATTAAGCATGGGTTCTCTTACTCCACAAAGCGTCTTCTCGTGAGGGCTTTCACCATAAGGGGACCACTTTGGAGTTCATCCATATTTACTTCTTATCAACCATGAAAAAACAATAATGAGTCATATTTATATCAAACAATAGTGGGTCCATTACCTAAACCTTTGTTCTACGGGGATTGTTTCAAGGGTTGACATCAATGACAACCAACCTTAATCAACAATCTCCCCCTTTGGCATTGATGGAAACACTCTGATGCAATACTGAAATCATATCACTCATGCTCCCCATGGAACCATGCCTTTGTCCTCTGTATCTAATAAATCTACTCCCCCTGGAACCATGTATTTTCCCTCTGCATCTGATAAATCTGCTCCCCCTGGAACCATGCCTCTGTCCTCTACATCTGATAAATCTCTCCCCCTTTGTCATCAATGGAAAAGGTATATTTCCATCCGTGGCTACTCTCCCTAATAGACTATCCTCTTATGGTGCTTCCTCGTTCACATCTAAGACATATAAGATAAGCATTGAAAAAGAATTCATTTTTGGAGTAGAAATAACTTCAAGTATTTGGCAAAGATATTCAAAGGCTTCCTGTGGAAGTGGTTTTGTAAATATGTCTTCCACTTGTTCTTTTGTGCCCACATACTCAACTCTGATGTTCTTTTCTGCAATTTGTTCCTGTAGAAAGTGATACTTGATTGGAATGTGCTTCGTCTTGGAGTGCATCACCGGGTTTTTTGAGATATTGATGGCACTTGTATTATCACAATATATTGGACTGGGCTCATCACACTCAACCTGTATATCTGTCAAAGTTTGTTTCATCCAAAGAACCTATGTACAACATGTTGCTGCTGCAATATACTCTGCCTCAGCTGTAGATAGAGACACTGATGATTGTTTCTTGCTTAGCCATGATACCAAACACTCACCTAAGTAGAACACTGCTCCACTGGTGGTTCGTCGGTCATCAATACAACCTGCAAAATCTACATCTGTGTAGGAAATAAGTGATAGATCTTTTCCTTTTGGATACCATAATCCAAACTCTTCTATTCATTTGAGATATCTAAAGATCCTCTTTACTGCTAATACATGTGACTCCTTTGGTGCTTCTTGAAATCGTGCCACCTGTCCAACTGCCTGCATTACATTTGGTCTGGATGCCGTCACATATAGTAGGCTGTCAATCATTGACCTATATTGCCTCTGATCTGTAGACTTTGAATCATCATATTTTCTCAACTTACAATTGGTTTGCATGGGAGTGATAACTGGTTTGCAATCTTCCATTCTGAACCTCTTTAGCATTTCTCTGATATACTTGGTTTGAGAAATAAAAATTCCTTGGTTTCTTTGATGTATCTGAAGTCCTAGAAAGAAGGATAATTCTCCAAATAATGACATTTCAAATTCATTCTGCATGTCTTTTGAAACTTTTTGGCTTAACCTGTCATCATCACTATTGTAGGAAAATCTCCCTGCGGACAGGTAGATTGCCTCAAAGAGCTAGACCCTAAAATATAAGATAGAAAGTGCTTAACATGGACACTGACTTCCTTTCAAATCTATACAAACTAAAGCATGAGAATGAAGGAGAACAAAAGTACCTCTTTATCGACGTTTGTCCCTGCACTCTTCGAGTTGAGCTCTAGTCTTTCGCTCCTCGATGAGTCCTGTAGACAAATAAAGTATGACCACTTCCTACTCTATTGATATTATCTTGGAAATAGATCTATCTATCAACGATAATTTCATGTAAGATCAGACACAAACTAGAAAGAAACAGGCCAAGCGTGTCATATTAATGAGAATAAAAACAGCAGTACTTACAATCGTAGATTCGAATGCGACAACTTCGTCAAGTCCCCTTTGTCTAACCCCTGCTCGAAACATCCACGACCTAGATGATAAAAACTTCACTGATCACTCTCCTTTAGTTCACTGTGTGTTTCCTATGAGATCATAGGTTTCATGCTAGTAATTATTCCCCCTTTTCACCATCATAGAACTTGCTTATATAGGTTAAGAGAGGCTTAGCCTCTTGAGGTATCTTTAGGGTAGGTTGAGGAATTCCCTCCTTAGATCAAGGATATTCTGATTGAACCAAGCATTCAAGTACAACTCCCTTCCAAACTTGAAATATCCTCCCCTTATTCTCCTCAACGAGCTAACCACTACCCAGATTAGACAGCGCTCCCTCAAAAGGGGCATCAGGGCGCTATAGTTCTCCCTAGGAAGCTTGAGGGGAGCGCCAATGCTCCAAGGATGGATAACACTCCTTCAGAGGGGAAGTTGGGAATTATAACGCTCCCTAAGACCTTATAGGGGAGTGCCAGCACTCCTAAGGCTGATGCAGAGGAGCGCTCACCTTCAAAACCCTAGTTTAAGAGCTCCTTTCAGGTGATAAGAGTTCCTTGACTTCAGTTAATCATTCTTCCTCCTCCAAATCAAGTGTCTGAGGTATTCTAAATGTCTCCTTGGTGTTGTCATCATTGAAGTATGCTTTGTTTGATGTTTGCGACACTTGTGAATGACATGCGACACTTGCGACAATTGAGAGGAACATGCGGCACTTACGACATTTATCGAAGTGAGCAATATTGATGTGTAACAGATTGCCCCCCAAATTATGAAGTTAGAAGATACGAACTGATAACTAAAATGCTTTGTAGACATTCAAGCAAGGGTATAGACTTGGAGAACCTGATGGAAGCTGCACACAAACATCCAAAAAATATCATGACATATTTCAAAACCCAAGGCAAACATACCTATGCTTGGGTGATCAAGACTTGCAAGATATGGCCGCCATAAAATACACTGCGGATCCATAATTGTATTGATGAAAAGGTATAGCCACCGGGAATAAAATGTGGATCTATAATCTGATGACCTGGACTAATCGTAGCCATGAAAAATACACAGTGGATCTACGAGAGGACAAGACATAGCCACGACCAATACAAAGTGGATCTATGTAACAGTGTATGCATCATTTGTCCAAAAGAAACTCCTTCGCAGCCTGGGAAAAGCATATATCAAAGTGATTATTCAACCCAGGGTCTTCTTACTGATCCTGATGTGGTACGATTCTAACCATGTGAATAGATGTCCTGATGTTGAACATGGCATAAACCACTTGATTACCGGTCAATGGTGTGAATCGTTAACAAGTGCGAGAGATATCACCATTAATATCAATGATTCTCAAGGTTCCATAGTACATTCCAACGAATGTGAATGGATGAGATGGAGTTGAACATCCGTGGAATCATCCGATCAGAGGTCAATGATGTAAACCTACTGTCGAATGTGAGGAGGCCTGCCATTGAGGCATGCAGGTCCCAAAGTACTAACTAGTTTCTAATCCTGATTCCTGGATAATGTGTTGAGGTTGATAGGAATGGGCACGTTGAAGGAGGGCCTTGATGTATCGCCCATCAACAACACGAAAAAGACATAGAGATGTAATTGGTGGATCAAAAGGATGTGGACTGACACAGTTTTTGAGGCAAGATATTTGGGATGGTTGACTCTCAAGGTGGATACTTCCCTTGAACACTGAGGCACAATAGCAAAAACATGACATGGACCAAAACTTGATGATGTAGTGGATGCTATGACTTGCATCAGTTGACCCAAAGGAGTGAAAGAAACTCAAAGGATTGGCTCAGTGCAGAGGTTCAGCGGGTTACAATGCGTGCATATGACAAAGTGTTGTGTTCAAGGGTGACTCTAAGAATTACTTGATGATGTTCTCAAGAGACTGCTTGGCTTGCTTCTTTCAATTTTCCCCCATCCATATAGACGAGTACCTCTTTTTTATTTAATGAGCTCGAGGAGGATAACACATGCTCGATATAACTCACCTTCGGTAAGTTCCTCTTCCTTTGTTTAACGAACTGGAAGAAGTAAGGGTTTGATCCCGTATGGGCCTGTTGGTGTGTGCTTTAGCGAGTCCAAAGATAGAAAACTCAAAGGTTTTTCAGGATTATAGAGTTTGGAAAAACACTTAAAAGAGAACTCTCGTAGTTCCTTTTTCGTATAGTAGTCTAACGAGACCGAAAAAGAGATAAACTATCGCTTGAAAGACGCCCTTTCGAACCTTTTAACGAGTGTGAAAGGAAGCAAGGTCACTCGACAATCTTTTCATATTTAGAGAGTCTGAAAAGAGTTTAAAGATGACTCCATGGGGGTTCCTTTTTCGTGTGTCCATGCGGGTCCGAAAACGAGATAAAAGTTTACCCGGTGCGTTCTCATGTTTTCGAGCTTGAGAACGAACCAAGACTATGCTCATGAGTGCAACAAGGTAAATAACCCATCAAAACTTCCAGGAAACCTGCGATGTAAAAACTACAAACCAGGGGTTTAGTGAAGCCATTATATTGTTATAGAAACCCATAAATGACTATACCTTATAAAAAATGGAAATTTATAAATAGCAATACAATGAAAATTCCATTTACCATTTCATTTTGCACAAGGATTTTGGAGTAGTGGAGATTTTCATTTCGGAGGTAGATCTTGTTTCGCTTAATACCGGAGCTACGGTTGACCATTTCTCTTTCCGTTTGGACCAGGTAGATCTTCATCTCTCCTTCTTTCAATTACATGGTTTAATATTCATTTTCATAGCAGCATTTAAATCAAAAAATGAAGCCCTAAGTTGCCCCAAAAAGGACCAAATAGACCTCTATTAAAAATGATGGAAAAAGGGGATTCTTTTTGCAAACATGTTTTAGAAGGTGATGGCTAAGATTCCAGCACCTCAATACTTAAGTGGATGGGTCGTTTTTGGCAAAGAACCCATGAAAAATCCTCAGATATGCCCACGCAGCCATAAAGAAATCGTTTTCATTTTAAAACGTTTTTATTGTTGTGTGATGGACATCGAATGGCTAAGAGAGGGCGTGTTGATTGTAAAAGAGGGTGTGGTCTCTTTGAATAATGTGGGCATTATATTTCATGTTTTTTTAGATTGCTTTTGAAAATTGTCGAAATTGCCAAAACGTTGAAATAATGAAATTCTTTATTCTTTTTGTTTTGTAGGTGATTTCGGTGACCATGATCAAGTGGAAAGAACGAGAGCATGAGATTGATGGCTTGGCTACCTTGTGGAGTCCTCGCACATGGGCCGCATTGTGAGCTTGTGGCTTACTAAAATTCTTCAAATTGCAAAAAATGAAGAAGGAGATTTTTTTGCTTGAGCACATGATCGGCTTATGGGATGTTGCGGAGAAATGATTCTGGGTTGGCACACAAATTCTAACCGTTGAGTTGGAAGACGTGTATTTCTTGACTGGCCTCTTGAAGAGAGGGGTTCCCATATCTTTTTCTGGGAAGAGGGCGCTACCTGAGCAGGTGGGCCTGTATTTGGCACGTCACTGCGTTCCAGGAGCAAGACTGGTAGGGGGTAGAATCCCTATCAAGGATATCCAAGAGATACCCCTCCGGTCCATTTTGTTTTCCATCACGAGCATGATGGGCAGTACTAGCGCACATCTGGCATCAAGATCACAGGTGGCTTATGGTGTACAGTGCTTGGAACCAACATTGTTCAACTAGAGTGCAGGGTTCCTTCGAAATGTGAAGGAACAGGTTTCGTGGTGCAAGATGGGACAGAAGCAATTCGATTACGACTCTTTTCTAGTCTCATTTTTATTAGAACGCATCCCCCAGATGCATCCCCAGATAGCACTGGCAGTGCGACGAGTGGACGAACCAAGGATGGAGAGATGTACTAGTCTGTCTCCGAGGCTAATAGCGGAGTCAGAGTTCCGTTTCACTGGCGATTTCTTTGCTTGGCTGAGACGATAGTATCTCTGGATAGAAGACTTCCCGTATGCTGAGGTAGATTTCCACGGGAGAATGGATTTGATTCTACCCGTGGGGGAAGACTAGGACGTGTCAGGTAAGAGACTGAGCAACACCTTGTCTAGTTTTTTTTTTAAGTTTTTGATGTATATATATATTTTTTGGGTATATAGAAGAGTTTTTAAAAGATGTATTTTTTTCAACATGCAGACAAGGGAGCAGTGCGCCCGCCCAATATACCGATTCCAGGATGTCGTGGGGGTGCTCTAGTTGTAGCAGATCTAGGAGTACCCATGATAGGTCTCCGGGAGGTTGAAAGAAACCTCCAAGGCCTCACGATGGGCATTCCTCCTCTATAGAGGGGAGAATTTCCTTTACATCTACAGAGGCACATTGTGGGAGTGCCAGAGAATGCCAATTCTCTACTGAGACACGTATTGCATGCAGTGATGTGTTGGTCACAACACAATGTAGTGCAGGGAGATTAGAGTCTCTCTGGTGATGATTTTTTTGTATGCCTTGTCAAGCAATGTTGTACGGGTGTAAAGACCCAACATTTTTCTCTTCTACATACTTTTTTGATGTAATGAAAACATTTCAGTCACGCCA
>ML788183.1:919807-942537 GCA_009831015.1 Picea engelmannii | reverse complement strand
TTTTTACAGTGCCAAATGATTTGTACATGATGATGTGTGTGATGTGTTTTAATTTACATGTGATGTACAATTTTGCTTTCCTTAAATCTTATATGTGGGTGAGATACCGATCCATGATGTAATTAGCTAACGAATCCAAAACACTATTGAGTTCTCTTGGAATGCATCTATATTCAATGTAATCAAACATTCGTTCAAGACAACGAACTTGTAGGTGGAGACGTAGCAGGATAGGATTACAGATAGCATAGATACGGTTGAGTTGATAGACCACGAGTTGGGAATCTAAGTAAACAATGATATGAGAGATACCTAGGGAGGAGGATTGGGTCAACAGTCCGATGACAACATGATATTCTACCATGTTATTGGTTGTTGGTCCTAAGCATATACCTCCTAAACTCACCACCTCGTCAAATTGGTAAATAACCCATGTCGCCGGAGCAATGTTTCGGGTATGTCGACTAGCGCCATCCGCAAACCCAAAAAAGATAGGAAAGGAAGATGTCATATGCTCATGAAAACACAAGCACAGTCATGAGTGGCAAAGGTAAAGACTCAAGCACGTGAAAGAAATAGACACACCAAACTAAAATACAATAATGTACAAAGTACACATGCTGGGTAATCTAAGCATAGTACTTTTTAAGGTAAAGCCCGTTCTGGGGCTCTCCTAGGGAAATTCCATCATAATCTACTAATTCGTAGGTGCTTCTGTGTAGAACAAGCTTCATGATGTAAGGACCATGCCACAGAGGTTCTAACTTACCTATCCCCAATTTTTCATGAGCTTGGTCATAGATGAGGACTAAGTCTCCTTCTGCGAAAGTCCGAGGATGGAAAGATTTGTCGTATTGACTCTTGATTCGTTTCTGATGTGCCTCATTAACGAGAGCGACATCACAACGTGTTTCATCCAGCTTGGATAGATATAAGAAACATTATTCTTCAGTAGAAGTATGGGGTAGGAGTTCTACTTTAAGTTTGAGTGATGGAATCTCACACTCGATTGGTAGAACGAATTCAATGCCATACACCAACTGGAAAGGAGTAAATCCAGTTGCGGTTTTCACGGAAGTGCAATAAGCCCAGAGAGCGGAGAAAAGTTGTAGATGCCACGATGTCTTGTTTTCCCCTACCATGCATTGGATCATGGTTTTTAGGACTTTGTTGATGGCCTCAACTTGTCTGTTGGCCTGAGGATAGTAAGGGGATGAGTTTTCATGGTGAAAACCCAATTTGACATGCAGTTCACTCATCATCTGGTTCTTGAAGTGTGCACCATGATCAGTGACAATGGAGCATGGTACACCAAAACGAGTTATGATATCATTGAAAAGGAACAGAGCTGTGGTACGACCATCGTTCAGGAAGGTAGGCATAGCCTCAACCCATTTGGTAAAGTAGTCGACGACGACGATTATATAACCGTGCCCCCTAGCTGAGGTAGGCTTACACTGCATGAAATTGATACCCCACTTGGAAAAGGGGCCAATGGAGATAATGGGGTGCAGCGCAGTAGGGTGGGTGCGTGCCTTCTTGTTAAAGACTTTGCAGGGTGGGCATTTTTTGACTGCCTCGATACAATCTTTGAAAATCAAGGGCCAAAAGTAGCTGGCACATAGGATTTTTTGGGCTATGGCCATCCCGGAAAGGTGACCGCCACAGGCGCCAAGGTGAAAATCGTTCAAAATGCGTTCAGCCTCCTCATGAACCAGACATCATCGAAGGATAGTGTCAATACCACAACGATACAAGGTGTCGCCAACGATGAGATAACGACGAGAATGGTGGTGATTACGTCGACGCTCTTCGCGAGAAATGTTAGGTTGGAAATGTTGGGTTTGAAGGTAAATGAGGATGTCTTCGTACCAAGGATCAGAGGTGCTGATGAGGAAAAGAGATTCATTGGGTAGAGAATCTCTAGGTTCGATGTCTTCATCAGCATGAGGGAGAGCACAGATAAGCTCTGCGAACACCAGGGATTTTTTGGCTTTGGACTTTGTAAATTCAAGATTGAATTCCTAAATGATAAGGATCCATTTAGAATATTTGCCCCCAAGTACTTGACATGTCAAGACGTGGTACATGGCATTGGAGTCCGCAATCACGGTGGTGGTGCGTAATAAGATGTAATGGCGGAATCTCTGGACAACGATGATGGCTGCCAGAGCCAGTTTTTCTACATGTGAATATCAGAGTTTGGGTCCAGATAGACTCTTTCTCAGGTAATAAATCACATGTTCTTCACCGTTGGGGTCTTCCTGAACTAACACCATCACAATAGTGGAAGTGGAGGCGGATAAGTAAAGGATATAGTCCTTTGTATACTCCGGAGGGTGAAACAAAGGTGCGTGGGTCAAGGCATACTTGAGAGCATCAAATGACCATTGGGCAGTGTCATCTCAGATGAAAGGGGTGCTTTTTTGCAGTAACCGTATGAATCCTTTAGTGATCTCAGCATAGTTGCAAATGAAATGGCGAAGGAAGTTTGCTTTGCCTTGCAAACTTTGGAGTTGGGTTAAATTGGTAGGTGGGGGTAAGGCTATAATGGCCTTAATATTTAAGGGATCCACCCTGATCCCGTCTTTGGAGACAATGAAATCGAAGAGTCGACCAGATTCGACAGCAAAAATGCACTTATGTGGGTTCAAGCGAATACGGTAGAACCGACATCGAAGAAAAATAGCCCGTAAGTGATCAATGTGATCGGATCGGTTGGATGAGTGGGAAGGTAAGTCATTGAGGTAAGGCTCTGCGATATGCTTGATATCGTGGAAAGCATACGACATGGCCCGCTGGAAAGTAGCACCACCATTTTTGAGGCCAAAAGGTAGCTTTCGATAGGAAAAAGTTCCCCATGGGCAGATAAAGGCTGTCTTATGTTGATCAGTAGGTAAGATTTCAATCTGGTTATACCCAGAGAAACCATCCATGAAAGAGAAGATTACACTCCCAGTGCAATTATCGATGATTTGGTTGATGAAGGGCGTAGGGTAGTTGTCCTTTGGACAAGCTTTGTTGAGATCCCGATAGTCAACACAAAGATGGATGGTCCCTTGTTTTTTGGCAACCGGAACAAGGTTGGAGACCCATTCTGTCAAAGGGACAGGATAGATAAAGCCAGATTTTAGAAGTTTCTCAACTTCTGCCTTTATAGCTGCGATTTTCTTGGGATGAACCAGGCGAAGTTTTTGTCGAATAGGTTTCGTACTAGGGTAAGTCTTGATTTTGTGCACGACGATTGAAGGGTCGATCCCTGGCATTTCCTCGTAGCTCCATGTGAAGACATCATGGAATTATTTAAACAAAGCGGTGTAAGAGACCACTTGTTTGGGTGTGCAATTAGCACCAAGATTAATGTTTTCCACGACACCTTCTTTGATCGAAATATCAATAACGATCGTAGTGGAGATGTTACCCATATTCCCCTCAGAGAGAGTATCTTGTGTGAGAATAGGATATTGCAGAGTATCAGTAACATCAAGAGGGAAGACAGAGTGTATGTATTGGTGAATTTATTCCAAAGGCAGAAGAAAAGAGGATCGATTATGGTTATCATCCCAAGGTAGATCATCAATGCTAAGCATTTCCATAATAGATTCATCAGAAGGGAAAATTTGGGAAATGTAATCGACGACAGACGATAGGGAATCCAACCATGAGGGCACCAAGTAGGCATCAGGTGCCAACAAATGTGGGTTGTTTGGAGAGGTAGATTGAATAGCTACATATGCGGCCTCGGCTAGGCTAAGTGGCATAGTGTCACCAAGCACATCAAGTTCCAGAGGACTAGGTACAATCCAAGGATCAGATGATTCCAAGGATTGATAAGGCATAGTCGAGATCATATTGACAGTGGAAATATGATGCGCAGTAGGTGGAAGTGGTGTAGGGAAAGTACCCATAAGGCTAGAATCTTTCAATAAGCCAACACCAATGCTTTCATACGTAACTGGGTGGTTTCCCAAAAAAGGAATGTTGTTGGTGACAGGGACGCGAACGTCGGGTGTACAGAAATCGAGTTGATCGACAGTGACAATTTTTCCTTGATGGGGGAATTGCACACATCGAAACACCGATGAGGCTACAACAGTCATAGCATAGAACCAACTTCTTCCAAGTAGTAGGTTGTAATCGAGAGGGGCATTGACCACCTCGACATCAACGGTAACAGTTTTTCCGCCCAACTGAACGGCTAAGGATTGTAATAATCCATGAGGATGAAAACCTCATCCATCGAAAACACGTAACATCATAGGGTATTTGTTAAGGGCAGGTGATTTTACGCCTTTCCACTTTCCAACAAGCTAAAGACATGACACAAGTAGAGGCTCCCTCATCCAAGATAGTTCGGTGGATTTGTTGATTGTGAACAACAACATTGATTTGAAAAGCTAGCTGGTGGGAGAGTCATGGTTGATGATCATCCAGGTTAAACATGAGGTTGTTAGATGACTCAGGGTCGAAAGTGTTGATAGCAGCTAAGAGTGTTCTACGTTGGCTGGGACAGTGTTGTAGAACTTCCAAGGCAGACATAGCACACGGTGCTTGAGCCAAATCTTCTATGATGTTGTAGTTTTGGGCAGCCCGTGAACTAGGATTGAAGGTAGATTTCCATATAGTGATCTTAGGAGGGCGTAAAATGGAGTCAAACGAAGGTTTCTCAATCTGAAGCGGCCCAGATGGAGGGCTAGCATATGGAGGACTAACGGAAGATGGTAATGGGTCTGGTACAAAACCATTAGTAGTCTTTGGCTTATCAGGTTTAACTGGTGTGTCATATGTTGCAGAGCGAGTGGTCATATTAACCCCGTTAAACATGTAAATGTGGGCACTTGTCGAGGCCTCATCATGGGATTGGTTGGAACTGCTCCCTAGAGTGGGGGTTTGAGCAACCAAAGATTGTTGCTTTGGAAAAGGCTGAGTAAGCACAGCGGGTTGTGAATTTCCCTTAAAAATATTGGCCACCTCATCGCAATGTGGACAGTCTCGGGTGTAGTGATCGTCACCACAAATGAGACATGCGAATTTCGGTTTTCATTGTGGTTGTTTTCCGACAGCAGGGGTTTGTGGTTGATTTTTTTGTTGTTCGTTGTTATTGTTTTTCTTTGGTTTATTTCTCGCTTTCTTCTTGCCCCCAAGTTGTTGTGAAGGGGTCGATTGGACTGCATTCACCTCAGAAACCTGAGTTTGAGGGGGGGTAGAAGAGGGTGCAGTCGGGCTAGGAGCAGCCATCGAAATGGGCCGCTGAGTTGTTCCAGTCGAGTGGGAAGTAGATTGGGTTTTGACGGAGCCAATAACTCCATCTGCATGCAAGGCAGATGATGGTTTGGATGGATCATTAGTGGCATGGGTAGCATTCGATATCAACTCGTACAAAGTACCAGACTGTGAATAGACCAAGTCTAAGTACTGAGCTCGGGCAATAGCTTCTTCCTCGGTGACTACACCACCCATGGCAACATCACGAGCGATCTGGGGTAACAATGATTTAGTGAACCATTCCGCTAATAATTGGTTAGGAATGACCGCTTTGATTAACCTTCGTCGTCGTCTCCATTCATGAATATGACCAGAGATATGTACGGAGGTTGTTTGACGAAGGGAGGTCAATAGTTCAGTACCCATATCGTATCGAATGGGTAGTTGGAAGTGTGTGAGGAAGAACATGGCGAGGGAGTTGAAATCGTGAAAAGAGGCACGTGGCAGTTCAATATACCATTTTTCCGCCGAACCCATAAGTGTTCGTTGAAAAAGACGCAAACGTATAGAATCTTCCATGAGGGAGTTGGATGAACACCACAAATGGAAAGTCATCACGTGGTTGTTTGGGTCTTCTCCGGACTTTCTGTCGAATTTTGGGATATCAGAAGGAAGTTTAGCTAGAATAGCTGGCCAAACCGGAGAATGATAAATAGGATCATTCGTTAACCGAGACAAGTCTGGAAGGTCCAGGGTTGCTAGAAAAGGTAGTTGTCGGTTAGCCTGTGGGTAATGATGGTGTGGCATGGGGACACTAGTAGGGCCATACACTGGGTTATGTGGATAATTGTAACTAGTGAGCCCTCTTGTATGAGGTTGGTGTTGACCAGGGTACACAGGATTTGAGGTGTTTTGAGAAACATGTGCGAGTGGAGGATAACTGGATGGGTTTTGAGGATTATAAGCTAGATTTGGCATTTGTCCATAAGGGGGTTGTTGTGGAGCTTGAGAATTGAGAATTGTGTCCTGCTGAGAACTGTGGGTTTCCTGGAAAAGGGATATTCCACGGATTAGGTGTGGCAGACACATTTTGTCCATACATTTGATGGTAGGCTCCGGATTGAGGTTGCCCCCCAGCATGAGGGTGCCCCACAAATGGAAGTTGTCCTTCTGTAGGAGGATGCCCCCCATCTTGAGGTAGAGTTCCCAAAATTTGAGAACCAAACATAAATGACTGACCGGTACTGCTGAATGGATTAAGACCACCAAGACCGGTCCCTCCGGGTTGTTGGATAGGTATGGAACTTCCCGGTGTAATTTGGGTAGTAGTGGTAGTGGGAAGATTCAGTGCTTTGTACCCAAAAGGGAGTGATGATGTAGGTCTTGGTGTTACCAGTGTGCCAATAGCAGCTTGGCTAACCACTGCATTACCGACGGGAATGGTCAGAATGTGAGGGACCATTGTAGAATATGTCATCTGGAGAGAAGAAGTAGACCTTGGGCCAACAGACGAAGTGTTCGGACCAATGGATGGTGTGGCTGTAAAAATGGTGGTAATGGTAAAATGGTTTAAGGGTACGGTGTAAGTGATAGGTGCATTGGCACCCATCCCTATTCCATAAAGATCCCGCACCATGCGCTGCGGACTTCGAACATTGTCTACGGTCCAAAAGGGGTCATTGGCTAAAGGGTTTGAACGAGACCCAGCCGGAATGTCAGAAGGATTGACGACGACAAATTCACCAACTTAATTCAGTTGGAGGACACATCGTTCATATCCCTCTAGAATGCGGAAAGCTTCCGGAGACTCTGAAACAATTCGAAAATTCTCTAAAGGAGTGGGAACTTCTTCCTGGGAAGTTGTAGTATCTTGAACCTCGCTCTGTTGAGGAGATTCCTCTGTAGAATGAGGGGGTAAAGGGGTGTTTCCTTCCATATTTTCTGGAGGAAGTCCCTGTAGCCTCCGCAAATGGCGTGGAGGGCCAATGTTGGCGAAAAAGAGTCGGCGAAAAAGATCTATGGCCAACTACCGAAAAGAAACAACATACGCTAATAAAATCTAAGAATCACAACCAAGCAAACAGGGCCTTCTCTCGATGACCGTACTAGTTGGTGATGAAATCCAACGTCGCGTGATCAAGTCAAGAAGGGGCGGGGATATGGTGGAACAGTTACAATGGTGACCTTCTTAACGGACTTACGCCTTGGTGCAAGCTTCCACGCAGTAATTGTGGATTTACCCTCCAAGGAGCCCGAGTGAGTTTGACCAATGTCTGCTCCAGGTACAATGAGACTTCCCTTCACTGTCACCTTGTGTAAGACCCTAAATATGATGGCCAGTAAGGTTACCAATTCGCAATCAGCCCCTGGGTGGGTACAGTCGACAGTCCGATCCGAACATACGGGCAGGGTATCTAGCCTGAAATCAACTAAAAGGATTCCATGCAGTAATTGTGTATTTACCTTTAAGCGATCCCAATAATACGATTTGACAACTATAATCAGTCAAACCATGGAGGGATAATCCCTGTAGCTCTCCCGAATGTGACCTCATGCGTAACCCTTGTGTGAGAGGGGGATCCCAGGTAGACTTATACGACAATTGGATTTGACTCTCCCTAACTCAGGATGCTAATGTTTGTTTTGGAAAATTTGGAGAGTTATGCTCACAACCTAATCCAAAGTACTAATCCTAGTCTACTGTTGGTGGAGGATCCTAGAAAAGAAAATGTTCTAGATAACTTTTAGTTAGCGTTCATTTTATAGTTGTTCTTTACTCAAAAGGGGTGCATGGAAGTGAAACGAATGGAATTAGGACTCAATCCCAAAAATGCATCAAAGATGATAAGTAGTCATTTCTTTTCAATGAACATCTATCTAAGGGAGAGAGAGAGTTATTTTCACTAACAAGAACTAATAAGGAATGTCCTCAAACAAATTTTCTTCAATCAAATCCGATGTGCTGCTAAAACTTTTGAAATACCTTCTAATATGAAAAGTCAATCATGAAGATGTCTCTTTATTGTTTGTATATGAATAATGATTAATTCAAAACAATGCTCGTCTTGCTAATTATCTTTTTGTATCAATGAAAATCAGACCAACACAAGCAAGAATCGTACAAACAATACACCCTCTCATTGTGATCAAAACAAGAAGCGAAAGAAAAGAAACAATCAAAGAGAAATCAAGAACTTCACACCAAAAGAAATGTTGAAGAACAATGATCTTAACTAAAACCAAATGAAAAGATATGTAGGCCTCTGATGACCTTCACCAGAGTTTTTCGCTCAGTCAAAAAAGAGAGAAAGACAATGTGTGGGTTTCAAAACTCCAAATAGCAGAAAAACTCAAAAACAATAGTGAAGAAGGCTACAAGATCCAAACAACAAGGTGTTTGTTCTTCAAAAAGAAAGATGTCAAAGATGAAAAGGAAGAAGCATTGACTCACAGGGAGGCTCAACAAGTGAAAACCAGAGGCAGAACCCTGTAAAGAGTAATTTTGGAAAGTGTTTTGGCCAAAAGAGGGTTGGTGCTCTATTGTAAAGGGTAAGGAGAGTTATAGCGCTCTGTGTAAGGAACTTAGGGAGTGTTGGCGCTCTGTGTAAGGAAGTTAGGGAGTGTTGGCGCTCTGTTAACACAGGGAAATGGGCACCAGGTTCAAAAAGCTCCTAAAAGTGTCAAAAAATCCAAAAATTGCAGTCCAGTCTCGACAATCAAGATGAGTATGATGGGGTAGGGAGTCAATCAGCTCAAGAAACCAATCAAAAAAGAGTGAACCAGGTCTGAAAGCAATCAAGGCATAAGACAAGGTCTATGAGGAGAAATCAAAACAAAAAGTTTCAATTTGAGGACTCCCCAGTGGAGTCGCCAGTGTAACTGTTCCACCATATTGTAACTTCTTCTCCCCAGTATGGTCACCAGTTTTTGTTGTAGGAAAATCTCCCTGCAGACAGGTAGATTGCCTCAAAGAGCTAGACCCTAAACTCTAAGATAGAAAGTGCTTAACGTGGACACTGACTTTCTTTCAAATATATACAAACTAAAGAATGAGAATGAAGGAGAATAGAAGTACCTCTTTATCGATTTTTGTCCCTGCACGCTCTGAGTTGAGCTCCAGTCTTTCGCTCCTCGATGAGTCCTGTAGACAAACAAAGGACGACCACTTCCTACTCTATTGATATTAGCTTGGAAACAGATCTATCTATCAACGATAAGTTCATGTAAGATCAAACACAAACTAGAAAGAAATAGGCCAAGCGTGTCATATTAATAAGATTAACGACAACAATACTTACAATCGTAGATGCGAATGCGAAAACTTCGTCAAGTCCCCTTCGTCTAACCCCTACTCGAAAGATCCACGAGCTGGATATTAGTAGCTTCACTGATCACTCTCCTTTAGTTCACTGTGTGTTTCCTATGAGATCATAGGTTTCATGCTAGCAATTCTTCCCCCTTTTCACCATCATAGAGCCTGCGTATATAGGTTAAGAGAGGCTTAACCTCTTGAGGTATCTTTAGGGTAGGTTGAGGAATTCCCTCCTTAGATCAAGGATTTTCTTATTGAACCAAGAATTTGAGTACAACTACCTTCCAAACTTGAAAGATCCTCCCCTTATTCTCCTCAACGGGCCAACCACTTCCCAAATTAGACAGCGCTCCCTCAAAAGGGGAATCAAGATGCTATAGCGCTCCCTAGGAAGCTTGAGGGGAGAGCCAGTGCTCCAAGGATGGATAACGCTCCTTCAGAGGGGTGTTATAACCCTAAATTGCACCATCCATGCTTACCTAGAATCAGGCCAACTCCTTTCCCTTCATTGCCAAAGACATGTTGAACAAACTCTTGAAAAACCTCTTAAATCATGTAACCCGCGCCCTAACCCATTACTGAGCGCGTTGGAACACTGGCAGGCCTTATACTGCACACATTGGAACGCTGGCTGGCCCACTACAGCCCGCATTTATCTAACAAAGCAAAAAATAAGGAAAGTTTCCGATGGAACTAAAAGCTTTGGGTCAGTTAACTGGAACTCCCAGCCATGCATGGTCGAGAGTTCGTCTAAAACCCTAGCCCCTTCTAGCCTATAAAAGAAGGGGTAGGGGTACTATTCAAAGGAGGAAAATTATAGCAAAGAAACTCTGCCCAATTGTCGAATCCGTTTTGTCCCAACCCTTTAGCCTTTCCTCAAGCTTTAGGAGAATTCAAGCAAAGTAGTTGGAGGACAAAGAAGAGGAGGAGCCCAGGATCAGGATCAAGGAATGGTGACCGGTCTCTATAATCATTCTAAGTTGATTCATCTTGAGATTAATAAAAAGATACTTTTCCCGTCCCAAATGCACGAGTCTTATATGTTTTATTCGATTTATGCTTAATCTCTAACCCTCTAGTAGAACAATAGCATGCATGCGTAGTTTTGTCTTGATTGCAGGACCGCTTTTTGGAAGGAGCAGCAGAAGCAAGGGGATAAAACACAATGGAGGATCTACACCAACCGTCGATAAAAAGGTTAGTTGGTTCTTTCCATGTTTGCATGTGAAAAAGGGTTTTAGGTTTGGGGTAGAAGGTTAAAAGTAATTTCTGAAGGGTCATGATCTGCATGCAAGTTTAAGCCCTAGCTTGTTAGTCCGTAGGGTACAATTTCCCCACAATAGAATTGGCGACTCCACTGGGGAGATTTACTCTTAGTGTTTCCAGATTTAGTTAAAGGTTTTTGGCTAGTTTAAAGGAGTAGATTCTTTGTTTTTTTTGTTTGTTTGTTTTCTGTTAGGTCAAAGCTAGCAGGGAACCTGGTTATCAATACCAGTTTTTCCTTGACTGCTTCTTGACATTTATTATCGAGACACACAGAGGTACACGCGGCCTGCAAAAGGCCTGCACGCGTGTAACCCGCGCCCTAACCTTCTGTAGCCCGCGTTTGAATGCTTGCTGCAGAGGTTTCTGTAGCGTGTAGGACTCAGGAAGATTGAGAGGCAGTCACCTCTTCCCTATCAGAAGTTTACCTTCTCAAGGGGCTTTCTGGATCCTGTCTAGGTCTTGTTGGTTTACTGTCTTGTTTTCAGTCTGCCTTATTGTGTTGGTTATTCTCTGCATTTGTTTTCTTTTTGCAAATTTTCCTTTTCTGTTAAACTAGAAGCATCCAAGCCTTTTAGAGACCCTGGCTGTCAATACCAGAGGCCTTTTTCAGGTTTGGGCTTCCTGTGTGTTGTTTTATCTTAGCTTTTATACAGACCCGTGTCCTGTTCAAGTTTAGCCCGCGGGTACCCGTGCGTTGGTATAGCTAAGCACGTGTTTGCACGCATGCTGTTTTGGTGACAGTCGCGGGCTTGATTGGTAACTTTTCAGCTTTGGTGGGGTAGTCATCCCCTCCTGTGGTGAGAAGAGATCCTCTCAGGGGTTTAGAGTCTGGGGCTGCACAGTCAGCAGGTTAGGGCATCTTATCCTTAGCCTGTGTTTTTTAGTTGATGTTTTGATAGAAAAGACAAAAGAAAAAAAAATTGTTTTATGGTTTTTAGACAAGTGTTCGAATCGGTGCTTTCTTGATTGCTTTTTCACATCTTTCTCTGATTCTTTTTGCGATTTGTGCTTTAAGCCAAAGTTTTGTTTTCGTTCTCTTGGTTTTGTACTTGTTGTCATTTTCCCTTTATTGCTTTAGTTTGCAATTAAATAAAAAAAAAAAAATTGCTTTTTCATTTTCTTCTTGGTTTGAAGATTGTGTTATTGCATCAGTAGCTAGGAAGAAGTCTTTTTTCATAAGTTTCTGCACTTCATTTAGATTATAAGTAGCTCTCTGATTTGAGTGAAATTACTTGGTGTTTGCTGCATGAAATCTTAGGAAAGTTGAAAAGAAAAGAAGTCTTTCTTGTTGAAAAGTTGTTGGTTTTGCATTTTCTGTAAAAGTTTTTGTTTCCAAGCATTTCTTGTTCATTTTTCTTTAAGTCTTTTACACACCATCAGTTTCACTTTTGTACCTTGTGACGTAAAAAATCCCATTAAAATAAACGCTAATTAAAATCAATTATACTTTTGTGTTTGTAGGGTGCATACACTAGCTCAGGACTAGGGCCTTGGAATAGGTTGGAGAGTAAATTCTCCAAGGCCACTCAAACCAAACATTGGAGTCTGTCAATAGGGAGTGTAGAAGTCCAGTTACGGAAAGTTATCCAGGACCCCACTCTAACACAGGGGCTAAACACGAGGTCACATAAGGAAAGGTAGCGGAGATAACCCCTCCAAAGCTAGACCGAGTGTGGTGGAGAACACATATCGAGGATTTGTTAAGGGATTCCATCGTTTGCATTTGCCACAGAGATTCGTGGGTCTCGAATCCATTCGAGGTCCTCAGTTGTCTTCCAGACCATTTTCTCTCGATACCCTTGACAGGTTTTAGGCTTGATACCCTTCTCATTGTGGTCTACCCGACTATCGACTGTACCCGCCTGGTGACTGTTCACGTGCTGGCAAACTAGTTGCCAATCTTTTCTAGGGACATACACAGGTGACTGCGGGGGTATACCGCAGTACCTAGGACAGACATCGGGCCATGCTTTGCAGAGTATACCCGGAGGGTGCTTCCATATTCGAGTTGCACTTGCACCGGTAAGTTTCTCTAGTGTTGGTTGTTGTAACTGTTCTTCCAACTAGTTTAGTGCTTGCTTGATTTATCTGTTAGGGGATTTATTTTAGTGTGTGTTACTGTTTGTTCATGTAGAATACCTTAGAGTGTCGTGAATCTTCTTACACAGTGGAGAATTCAAAGCTCCGCCGGTCACGAAGGCTTCTGGGCCTGCCGCCGGTTATACTGGAGCCACCCCCGCCACCATTGAGGCGGAAGCTTAGACCAACGAGGGTCTTTCGAAGCAACCGGGTTTCAAACCATTGAGCCCGAAAAACTCCCAGAGGAATCAACCGCCAATCTTGGATCAGTTGAAACCTCAAACACTGATACTTGGCTGGAAATTATTGTGCCAATTCAATTTTACAAATGCCTATCAGTGCCTAACCTAGTTATGGAACCAAACTCTGTTACTTCAACTGGGAATTCTTCCATTCCCATCATTGTTGCTACCACAGGAGAAGCTTCTCCTAACTTGCCTTTGTTGACGGTCCAGGCCACCATGGTCTTGACCGCAACTACGTCGCACAGTGGATAGACCCCATCTATAGTGACAACCACACCTCCTTACAATCCTAGTGCGATAGGCCCTCCGTTTTCATACGGTATGCCTAGTTCAGGTACAAGTCCTGCACTCACTTCCTCCACTTTACAGACTTTGGGTCTAGGGGCAGGGAGCTCTAACGCTCCTCTGCAAGGTCAACTCGGGGATATTCCTGTCCCTTTCAATGCTTTTCCTTACGCTGGGGGTCACATCCCTCCTTCGTCCCCTTCGCTTAGTGGATTGCATCAACAGTCCACTGGGCAGCCTACACACACGAGTTCATTTGGAGCCGGGAGTCAAGGAACACCTGCGCAAACTCTTCCGATAGGTTCGTCACCATTTGTTTGGAACAGGACGTTTGGTAATAACACTTTCGCATCCACTGCTTTCCCATCTAGGGGCACACCCATTTTTGGACAATCTACTCCGGCACATGGTACTATTCCTATGCCGAGAGCACATATACCAGGACCTTGGAACTCAGGACAAGGATCTGTTCCTTCCTCTGGAATGTCGTTCTGGGGTAATTCTTTCCACAGTCAATGGAACCCCGGACAGACTTCTATGCCTCTCCCCTCGGGACCAGCATGGGGTAATCCTTCCCTAAGTCCATCAAACATGATGAATGCCCAACATCCTATGTCCTTCATGGGGAATCAGCAAATGATGTCTCCTCAAATGAAAAACCCTTACGCTGGTCAGGGCCACGGTTTCTACCAAAACCCGGGCCAGCAGCCAAACTTTTCCTGGAAACCTGGTGCCAGTCAAACTCCAGGACCCTTTTATCCCAGCTATCAACAACAACCTAAACTACCTTTCTTGGCGACGTTACACTTGCCATATTTAACACGGTTGTTGAATGATCCTATCTGTCACAATCCGCGTTGGCCTCCTATGCCGACAAATTTGCCTTCGGACATCCCAAAGTTCGAGGCCAAGCCTAACGAATATCCAGGTGATCACGTGACCACTTTCCACCTGTGGTGTTCATCTAACTCACTGAAAGATGACTCCTTCCAGTTACGATTGTTTCAATGCACTCTGATCGGGAGTGCCACGAAATGGTACATAGAGCTTGACCGCTCACGATATTCTTCTTTTGGCGAACTGGCGATGGATTTCCTTAACCATTTCCAGTTACCTGTGAGATACGACGCTGGCACAGAGCTGCTAGCCAATTTTGAGTAGACGACAACAGACCATATCTCGGATCATATTCGAGAGTGGCGACGCTGAAAGAGTCTTATCAAGGTACCCGTCCCACCAACATTCCTTCTTGAGTGGTTCCTTAAGTCTTTAGTTCCACAGTTATCCAAAGACATCGCAACTTCAGGGGTTTTCTCCGAGGAAGATGCCATTATGAGGGCTCAACAGTTTGAGCTTATCTATTCTCAATCTGGTTTACTGTACAACATCCTGCCGGATGCACCACGGTCAATATTGGATAAAACCAGACAAAGAGTCGGACCACATGCCGATGGTATCGTTGGTTCAACACAAACCAAGCTCGCTGAGCAATTGACAAAACAATTGCAACATTTATCTATACAACACTCAGCAGCCAGCCAGACTACTGCTTTGGCTACTCCTCCTACTCAAATGTCGGAAGTACACTTTGTACAGAGAACTAACCCAAAGGCCAACCAGCAGCCTGAAGGGAAGAAAAAACAATGCAAGAAGAGTAAGGGGGATAAAAAACCAACTGATAATGTTGGTGAGGGCACCACGGAAAAGAGGAAGGCGAGGTATCCGTGCAACCTATGTGCGGAAGACCACCCGACCCATCTATGCCCTCGACTTGCAGAGGCCCAGAAGTTTGTCACACAAAAGCAACAAGCCATGTTGACTAATCCCTTTCAGCATGGGAAAAATTTAACTCAAGCCTCTACAAGTGTCGAGGGGGGCAGCCAAGAAACCTGCCCTCCCCCCAACAATTCATCTTCCGCGAACGTATATATGGTGCAAAGTGATGCTTTAATAATGACTAGAGTGCACGACTATAGCAAATCAAGCGCCCCTGAGAAGGGTAAAGAAGCCGAGATCCCATCTCTTCCTCTGTAGATTGAGAAGACGTTGGGTGAAACAATGACATGCATCCCAAAAGGTGCATTTAAGCGAGATTCTCACAATCCAAATGCAAGGGCCGCCCAAAACTACTCTGTGGTGGAAGATTTATCCCAAACCCCTTGTGCTATGTCCGCTTTGGAGGTCCTCCAAAGTTGCCCTGCTCAGAGGAAAGCCTTGTTGATTGCTTTAGGCTCTACTGAGACTTGTAACCCAGGTACCATCATGTTAGATACGACTGACTTGAAACCTCGTTTTCCTTACCACGTCGCGTTTCAGATAGTAGTGGCTCACCCCACGAAAATTTTTACACGAAATATCTTCCGCACGGTGGTAGACGAGGGTGCTTCGACTTGCGTTATGTCGTTAGCATGCTGGAAAGCCATTGGTCAACCTGAGTTGTCACCGTCACCTACTCTCCTCACTGCATTCGATGGTCGTTCTTTCCGACCGCATGGCATCATTCCTTCTTTCCCTGTGCAGTTAGGGGGGAAGACTGTGTGCATCGAAGTAGAGGTAGTTGATGCCCCCATCGACTACAATCTATTGTTAGGTCGTAGTTGGACTTATGTAATGCAAGCTGTGGTCACTACAGTTTTCAGAGTCTTATTGTTTCCACATGAAGGCCAGATAGTGACCATTGATCAGTTATCCTTCTCTCGACTTGACCCAGCTTTGGGGGCATCCACGGTTCCCATGGTTGATAATCCTCAAGCCGGTGTCGTTAACGTAGGAGTTGGATTGTGCCCATATTTGATGGGTACTTTCGATTACCCACCTCCTCATAGTGATGTCAAGTTTATATCGACTCACCACAAGCCTGAGATTTTTCACGTCTCGTCGTTCCGCACGACTTACTTTCAGGATCCGTGGATTCTTCCTTCCCCATCAGACATGATGGATGCAATGGGGCATGCGGGTATGTCTACGCCCTTGTCAGCCACTGAAGTAGCGTACTCCTTAGTCCAGCAAGATTCAGCTACTCCTGATCCGATTCCCACACAAGAGTTGGATCCACTTCTTGAGCCTATCTGGGCTCAGGATTCTTTTGCCAACACAGATTCGTTAGATTTAGTCTTGCCTTCTGACGAAGCAATAATCGAAGCAATGACTGGTCCGGACAAACCCTGGGAAGATCTTCATCACAGATCATATTTCCTCCTGGAGTTACACCGAATCGAGGCAGGAGAATTCACTATTACCATGACGGGAGATCACCCTTGTCCCATTATCCTCTTAGCTACATAGGATATTTATGCTGAGGGAAATATGGTGACTATCGCTGCCATGATACCTATCAATATCTCCCGAAACCCCGGCATCGTGGAGAATGTCTTCGTCAGAGCCGATTGCTCCCCCAAAGAGATTCAGATTTACACGGATCTTTTTAAAGAATTCCGCGATGCTTTTGCTTGGTCTTACGAGGAAATGCCAGACATCGATCCGAAAATAGTTGAACACGAAATCACAACGTATCCTGACGCTAAGCCTGTTCGACAAAAACTTTGTCCAGTTAATCCTAGGAAAGCAGAAGTTATCAAGGCTGAGGTTGAGAAATTGCTCAAGGCTGGGTTCATATACCCTATTCATTTGACTCAATGGGTGTCAAACCCCGTGTCGGTCGATAAAAAACAAGGCACGATTCATGTCTGTACCGATTTCCGTGATTTGAACAAGGCATGCCCAAAAGATAATTATCCAACCCCATTCATCGACCAGATCATTGATGAGTGCACCAGTTGTGAAGCATTTTTGTTCATGGATGGTTTCTCGGGCTATAACCAAATCCAAATCAAACCTGAGGACCAACACAAAACAACTTTCATTTGTCCGTGGGGTACATTCGCCTATCGAAAAATGCCTTTTGGTCTCAAGAACGCTATAGCCACTTTCTAGCGGGCCATGTCTTTTGCATTTCATGACCTCAAACATATAGTCGAGGCCTATCTAGATGATTTAGCATCACTCTCTTGCAAGCGAAAGGATCATCCTATGCACCTCTGACTAATCTTCGAACACTGCCGCTACTTCCGGATTCGCTTGAATCCCAACAAGTGCAGCTTTTGCGTCACATCAGGACGGTTGTTAGGTTTCATCATTTCAACAACGGGGATCATGGTAGATCCTCTTAAGGTGGAGGCAATAGTCCAGTTGCCCCCCCCATGCACAATCTTACAACTTCAGAGTCTTCAAGGCAAGGCGAACTTCTTACGACGCTTCATCGCCAACTATGCCGAAATCACCAAGGGCTTCATGCATTTACTGAAGAAAGATGTTCCCTTTTTCTGGGACGAAGCAGCGCAACACTCTTTCGACGCATTGAAACACACCCTTACAACCGCACCTCTTCTACGGCCACCGAATTATAACAAGGATTTCCTCTTATATTTGGCTGCCGCAGAGTCAACCATAGGCATGGTTTTAGTTCAGGAAGATGATTCGTTTTCTGAACACATGATCTATTACCTGAGCCAAGGCCTCATAGGATCGGAACTTAATTATACACATCTCGAAAAACTTGCATTGGCAACAGTTCATGATGTTCAACGGTTCTGTCACTATGTTCTGTTTCGTAAGACCACCGTCATAGCTATCATGAATCCATTTTAGTACATGTTGACACGACGGGTTATCGGTGGAAAAATCAGTAGATGGATGGTCATCCTCCAAGAATTTGACTTAGACTTCATTTCAGTAAAGTCCAAGAAGTCATTGGTCTTCGCAGAACTTATTTCGAAACTTCCGGTTGAGTCAGGTGACGTTGTGCCTGAGGAATCGCCTATCCAGGGGGATATGTTTTTGATTGAATTGTCAGACCCCTGGTACGGAGATATACTAATCTATCTCCAGACTTTGAAGTGTCCTACCCCTTCTTCTCGTGATGAGCGTCGGCGGATACGCCATCATGCCAAGAACTATCTTATACTCAATGATACTTTGTATTGGAGAGGTGTAGATTGTATCTTACGTCGATGTCTCACTCATGAGGAGGCCGTCATAGTGCTCAACGATTGTCATACCGGAGCTTGTGGCGGTCACTTGTTCGGGTTGGAAACAACCCAAAAGATTTTACGAGCAGGTTACTTCTGGCCCACACTTATAAAAGATTGTATAGAGTCGGTCAAGAAGTGCCATCCGTGCCAAATTGTCACGAACGATGAGGGCACATCTAGCTCCCATGTTTCCTGTTATCACCGTCGGTCCCTTCACTAAGTGGGGGATTGATTACACTACTTGCAACCCCCCATCAGCCAGGGGGCACCGCTATATCATTGTGGCTGTCGACTACTTCACCACGTGGGTCAAAGCTATGCTGACGTTCAAAGATGATGGAGAGACTACAACTCTCTTTTTATTTAACCAGATTATAGCATGGTTCGGAGTCCCAAGAGAGATTGTCACTGACCATGGAAGTCACTTTCAGAACCAAATGGTGTTCGAGTTAACATCAAACCTTGGGTTACGGCAAGAACACTCCTCACCTTACTATCCCCAAGCCAATGGGTAGGTGGAAGCTGTTAACAAAACTCTTAAGACAATTCTCCAGCGAACCATCAACTCAGCCAAATCCAACTGGAATTTGATGTTATACTCGGGCTTATGGGCTTACCGAACATCAGTTAAGACTGCAACTGGTTTCTCACCTTTTCAACTCGTTTACGGGCTGGAGGCAGTCTTTCCCATCGAATGTCAAATTCTATCTCTAAAATTGGCAGTAAAGTTATTGCCAAACACTTCTCCGCTTGAAGAACGGTTAGTACACCTTGAGCATCTTGATGAATAGCATCGCGATGCGGCCCTGGCCAACGAGGCTAATAAACATAAGGTTAAGTGTCAATATGATAGGTCTGTTCGTCCTCGGGTTTTCTCTGAGGGAGACCTTGTCCTGGTTTACGACCAAGATAAGGACCCCCTGGGGGCAGGAAAGTTTAAACCCATGTGGTTCGGACCCTTCATTGTTAAGGAAGTTTTAAAAAAGGGCGCTTATCGTCTGGTAGATTTTGAAGGGAATGCTTTGGCGGAGCCTAGGAATGGGCTCTACCTCAAGAAGTATTACTCATAGAACGGTCAATGTGGGTAACTTTTTGTAACATATGTATAGTCTTTGTGCTATTACTTTTTTTCATTTCTTTTGAAAAACGTGTCATGGACGTGTCATTAATGATATCTTTCATCACTATGGCAGATTTCAAGTGAGTCTGAGGTGTTCATTGGGTATGCAGATGGTGCTAGTCGACACACACGGAGGCTTGCCTCCGCAACTTGGGTAATCTTTACACCACAGGGTCAGTTGTTATCTTTCGGAGGGATATGCTTAGGTGACACCACAAACAATGTTGCTGAGTATAGCGCAGTTATTGAGTTGCTTCGTGATGCTTTGTCATTGGGTATCTCTCGTCTCTGGGTCTATCTAGACGCTCAACTAGTTGTGTCGCAGCTAAACAGAATATACTGGGTGCATGACCCAACTTTACACCGACGATTCCTTAGGGTACGTCTCTTGGAACGCAACTTTGATTATATTACATATTTTCATGTTCCTAGGAGTCTAAATCAAATCATAGATACTCTAGCTAATCACATTTTAGATTGGCATCTTTCTCATACATAAAAAGATCATGATCATACACATGTAAATACATTTTTGCACACATAATCCACGAAGACACAGAAAATAAATAAAAACCATATATAAACATCATAAAATCCTCAGAGTACATAGGTGGGCGCAAGCGCCTCAAAAAATGGGAACCATAACGAGTCACTGGGTTTACGCCCTCAAAAAATATATACATATTAGTTCTCGTGGCACATAAAAGTCTCAAGTCGGTTCAGGGCCTATGGGCCCTGTTATAATCATGTACATCCCGACCCAAATGCCTAAACAATTGGACCCATGTCCGCGGTACCCCCACAATATAAGTCTGCATGGAGGGCGGCAAGTCCTCTATCTCTGCCATGGGAACTATGTGAGTGAGCTCAGTAAAGTTTCGCTCAATCCTCCTAAGATCCCTCTCAGCCTCTCCTGCTGGGAGGTTCCCTGCTATCGCTGCTCCCCTGGCGGCGGAAGCTACGACCTCTGGTCATGGGCGACGCTTGTTCCGTGCATAATCGGCAGGTCGCACGGGTCCCACATCTACACACAACACAATGTACTCCCATCAAAAACTCTGTTATACAAAAACATGATATATATATCAAAAAGACATAAAAATTACATATGCAAACAAAAAAAAAACTAGATAGGTGGAGACTTACCCATCTCCCCTCACTCCTCACCAGGAGGCAATGGTATCGCTGGATCTCTGGAAAATTCGATCCCTTCATATGGATAATCCTCGATTGCCAGGATCTGTCGTGACAGCCATGCGAAGAATCCATCATTGAAGGCCTCGGTGGTCCTCTCACCACCCTGTCACGGCAACAACGCTGCCCATATGCACACCACAGGGAAAGTCGCCAGATGTCCTTGTACTGTCAGCTGAGGACTGAAGCATGGAACTCTCTCAAAAAAGAACGAACACAGGATGGTCCCAAACCTGAAGTTCCTGTATGTCCGCTGTCTGCAAGCTGTCAGCTGCCCTGTCATGCTTGCCAGTAGTGTGGTGCTCCAGTCAAAAATTTGTGCATTCATGCACTGAATCGCACAGTTCATCTGTGCATGCGAAGCCTGATGCACGGCTGCAGAGCCGGTAATTCACCCAATGAGTGATAAGATGGTCTGGAGGGCGAGGCTGGTAATCCTACTCACGGGAACCGAGGAAGATCTATGATCGGTCCCAGCCTCACAGTACTCCTCTATCAATTCCGAGACTTTGCTCGGCCCCGCAGGAAAAGTCTGAAAGTTGATGGGTTCCCCTCTCCTCGAGAGGCCCGTCAAAAAGTAAATGTCCTCGGTGGTGGGCACCAAGGATTTCCCCTCTATCATAAAGGCCTCTGCATCTGGGTGCCAATAATCAACCAAGGCGTTCAATAGCCTGGGTTGAGCACGCATAAATGGACACAGGAAAAACTTTACTAAGCCACACTACGTCAGCACGGCCATAACATTTGACTCTGTAGCCACTGCCTCATTGGCAGCCTCGTTCTCCCTCTCTCTCCAATGAACATACATCCTGCCAAACACACAAAAGGAAAAAAAAAGGGGAGTTAGATCTTGTACACTCAATTTTCCATTGCGCGGGGGTAACCCGCGGGCTATCGAGGCGACAGTCGCGGGTATCCGCGAGCAGTTTTGACTCTGTGCACGGGTACCCGTGGGTTGTCCCTGGATAGCCCACGTTTGTTTAGGGCCAACCTCTTGGAGGTCGACGACCACCCCCAAAACGTGCCCAAAAACAATAAATGAAGTATTGAAATGCAAGATGAGGGAGTTTGTACTTACTTGGTCCAAGCAGAAGTCCGTTTCATCCACTGAAGCTCCTGAAATCATGATCTTTGGCAAAGGGGGTCTTTTGGCTCTAGAGTCAATTTCCAAAACAACAATGGTGATAATGAGCTGCCAGCTTCTATTTATAGACTTTTTGGCCTCTTTTTGTCACTCTTTTAGCCCCTTTTATCAGTTTCTTTATACCAAAAACCATTTTGAGTGGTTCCGGAGTTATATGGGAGGGATTTGATCAGGTATTGGAACATTTTTTATTGAGTTTCAGAAAATAAAAAAAATACATATGGACAGTCCATAATTTTTTTTTCAAAAATCAACCTGAGCATATAGGGTAGGATTTCATCCCCACTATTGCATCTCGTTGCCTTTTGTTCTTAAGATATAGGATCGATACCATCCGGTTGTGACATGGAACCATCATATCTGCTCTAGAAGTGTCGCAACTTGGTGGTAGAGCTTACCAAAACATGGATGCCCTAGGTAGTTCCTGGTTGCATTATGGTGTCCATGCCGTTTCTAACAACATAGTAGGCTCGGGAGTCCGTATAGTCTTTCCTGAAAACGAGTTTGAGCCTCATTTGCATGGGTATTTTTCACTCTTTGTCTTACCCTTCGGACTCCCAAAACATAACGGGTCTCCTTTTAAGCCCTTTTCAGACCCTCTAAACATGAAAAGATTACCGAGCGATCTTGTGACATTTCACGCTCGTTAAACTGAAATTTGAAGTCACGTCTGTCCGGTGGTAGTTTACCCCTTTTTCGGTCTGGAAGGTCAACTGTACAAACAAAGGAATACTCTATCGAATTCCAATTCTTTAGAAGAGTATCCTCAGGTATAATTTTATTCCTTTTTCGGGCCCGAGGGACTAAATTTACGAAAAAGAAACCCCCCCGGAGTCCATAGTTAAGCTCT
>ML788183.1:888594-912829 GCA_009831015.1 Picea engelmannii | reverse complement strand
GGGTCCATTACCCAAACCTGGGGTCTCCAACTTCTCATGGCCATAACTCTCTAACCGTGAGGAATTATGTGACATTCCACATACCACCGGAAATGACATGACAAAAAATATCCATATAGGATATTGTCCCTGAAAAATTCACATTCCTTCATCTCATTATTCCACAATTAATCATGGGTTCTCTTACTCAACAAAGTGTCTTCCTGTGAGGGCTTTCACCATAACGAGACCACTTTGGACTTCATCCATATTTACTTCTTATCAACCATGACAAAACAATAATGAGTCATCTTTCCATCAAACAATATTGGGTCCATTACCTAAACCTTTATGCTATGGGGATTTCTTCAAGGGTTGACATCAATGACAACCAACCTTAATCAACAGTTTCAATCCTAAGAATTTAAATTCTCTTTGATGAGCATGGTGCTCCCACTTTGCGATCAGATATGGGCATTCTTCAGTTGCATGGGCATTAGTTCTGTAGTGTCAACAACATGGTCGTCTTAGATGGGGACAATCTCTGTCCATATTTCCTTGTTCATCACAATTGTAAAATAGACCTAGTCCTCGTCCTCCATTCCTCCATCCTCTAAATCCACCAGCATTGCCACTTCCTTGGCCTCTTCCTAGCCCTTGCGGTATTTTGTTTACCCTGAATGTAGTCTAGTCCAGTCTGTCAGAAAGTGCGTCTAATTCCCTACATTGGTTTGTATCATGCATCGCGGACCCACAAACCTCACAATGTATTGTATTGGGTGATGGTGAATAGTTTTGTAGGATGGGGAAGTGTCTTGGTGCATACCCCCGAGTCTAACGAGTTTCACAATGTTCAACCATCTAAGTGGGTTGGACACTTGGGAAAGCATTATATTGAACTGGTGCATGAAATGGAGGAGTTGTTGATATATTCACAACTCCTCCCATTGGTCCTGTAGGGGGGTGGCCTATTCCCCTTATTCATGGACACTTGGTTTCTAAATGACCCTCTTTGTAGCATCATGTTCACCAAACTTGAGGTCACACTGTCTTGAGTAGAGTTAATTCCTTAATATTTACCATGAGTGCAAATATTTGTCCTTGGATATTTGACATGTGTGAATCTACCGAAGGTATGGTTATCCTCAGCCTCCCTGGCTATCCCTCCATGGATTCAATATTCATTGATTGTTCCAAATCCTCTGTTAGTGTGGCTATTCTATGGTGCGTCAAGGGGATTCTAGTCAAGGGTAAAAACACATGGATATACCATTTCCTTTGATGGTATTCATGAATTGGGTGTGCCAATCTCCCAATAGCATCCTTAAAATTATGAGTGTATTCCCATGCAGACACCCCCCCTCTCTATTGAATATCGAGCAACTCAGAGAGAGATTATTGTTCTGACTGAGGTATATTGAATTCATCAATGAATGTTTGACGCACCTGGTCAAGGTTAAAATAATGTCCTTGTACTCTAGGCTCAATATCCTTCATGTACCATTTGAGGGCATGAATCCTCAAGGTAGTATGGAGTTTGACTAAATTGTTTGCGTCCAAGGTCCCTTTGAACCTCTAGATGGCCTCACATAGAAACCAATTGTGTTCTACATCCTTATCCCCTTTACCCCAGAATTATGGGTATTGAACGATCAATTCTTCTGTGTTCCCAGCCATTGTCAGTGTTCTTGTTCCTATAAAAATAAATCCTAATGGCCTTGGTTGTGATTTACCAGGAGACCTTACTATCCTCCCAATTTTTACAGTTTTGGGCCCTACTAAACTGACTGAATTCAACAAAATAGGATTTACATGAGTATGAGGTACTAATATTACCAAGGGTATTGAATATTCCTAGGGGATGGGTGACTTGAGGCTAGTTCCATTGACTTATGGGTGGGTTTCTTTGATTTGGGCGGTCTCATTTTCTTGTACCGGAGCAACCTAATTTGCTTCATGGTCGAATCCTCCTGGGATAGGGAGAGAATATTCTCTATCTTATGAAATATCTAGACATCCCTTGTCCTCTCTTGCTTATACACCTTCTTCATCTCATCCACTCTCCATGGGACTTCATTATTTCTTTGATTCTCTTTCCTGCAACCTTAGACTATACAATCTTTCTTGTCTTCACAAATTTTTCAACTCATATGTCTTCCTTTCATCCGCTTCTCCATGTTTGATTTATTTCCGCAACACTTTGGACTACTTCGATGCTCTCTTTACCTTTCCTAGCCACCATTTCTCAAATACAACTGCTCTCCTCAGGGAACACTCACTTATTTCTATTTTATCTTCCCCCATATGTCAAAGAACCTGTTCCCCTTCGTAGGTCATGAACCTACCCCAAAATGCCCCACCCCAAGAACGTGGGTTTAGGCTACCATCTCAAGAAAGGGAATAACTAGCATCCCCTCCTCCACCAAAAGGAACCTAATCCAAAACGTAATTTCCCTCAACAATCTTCCATGTACCCCTTTCTTGAATATTTCTCCATCTCATGAAAAAGACTAGTGTTTCTCTAGTGAAAAATCGATGATATAGCCTTCTAAAGACATGTCAATCCAGAAATCCATCACTCAAGTGATCTGGTGATCCATTCAGTGAAGATTTTCTATCTTATTTGTCTCCGAAGAACCAATTTATTTTACCCATTCTTTGAATTTTGTTTCTTCTTATAGACAATCTACCCACTGGAACATCTTTTCTGGGAATTCTACCTAGAAAATATTGTACTGGTCGCTTGATATGTTCTAGTAGAAGACAAGACCCTAAGTGATGTCCTTGTTTAGTTTCCATAAATATTTTTCCTTTGGTATGAATGCATAACAATTACATTCCCACCATTTCCAAACATCATACTTGTGTATCCATGGAAGCATTCTCCCTACAGGTTCCCTTGTAAAATCAAGTCCTGACAATAGAACCATTTTGTTGGTGCAAAGTTGTTCGACCAGGGTCTTGCATAAGTTACCAACAAAAGGGTACTGAAGTAGTCTAGTGTGCTCACATTTTCATCTTTCTAAAAGGAAATAAATCTCACCCAAAGCACAACCGAGACAAAAGAGCTAAGGGAAGGGTAAGACAAATTCTATACATATCTGTAATCCATCTATAATATTACCATTATAGTGCAATATATATACTTATTTCATATCCTTAGAACATCATACACTAATATAAAATAAATGAAATATATTAACACATAATGCCATTAAGAAGGGATAACGACATGTAATTAATAATATATAGCACATAATGCCATCTCAAAGATATAGAATGTAAGATGAACTAGGAACATTTTAAAAATTTGATCTCCAATATCTTTTTGTTATATTAGAAGTCTTTGGACAACAAAAATTCACAAATTTACATTAGACATCCATCCTAATCAGTATAAGAGATCAATAGGTACATCTCTGTATAATACTACAACTGATCACAATGAGTCTAGGATATTTCCTTCCTAATTACAGTCTATATATGGAGTAAAGATCTAGTTCTTGCATCTCCCTATCTCACACACACTCATTACAATACAATACAATACTAAAGAGAACATACAAAAGAGTCACCCAAGATGAGAATCGTTCATGAGAGAATCCTCATCAAGACAATCATCCTCATTTAGAGAATCATCCTTACAATCGATTCCTGTCTTCCTCTTCAGAACCCATCGACCCTCTTTTCCTCTTTATTCTGTTGTAACTATATTGGCTCAAAAATGATTATGTGTTGGCTTCAGACTGTGTTATGTTTCAACGTATTTCTGTTTCGCGTTTCCTTTTTCATCCTTCTTCACTTGTTTGGTTGTCTCTTTGATGGGTTGTGCAACCTCTTTTATCAAAATGAAGGGCCCAACAAGGGGTTGTAGCCTCCTTTTGATTGGAGCCAGAGAATTCAGGGAGTTGTAGCTTCCTTCAGGTTGGAGCCTATAGATAAGGGGTCGTAGCCTCCTTCTATTTGTAGCTAGAGAATCGAGAAGTTGGTGCTTCAATTGAATGTATTCTTGACAATATATAAGAAAGCATTATGTGGTAACTTTCTCCCATTTGGGTTTCCACGTAAATTCTAATGTATTGTGTATTTATGTGATGTTGTTGATGTGATGTTGCTTATGTTTATATGCTCATGATATACTGAATGTAATCATAGATGATACATTGATGATATACTACTAATAAACTTAAATCTTATATATTATGTTTAAAATTGGTAAAAGTGATTATATTGATTCATCCACACCCCTCTCAGTATTCCAACAATTGGTTTCAGATTGATGTTCCTTCAGGAAAAAATTTAACCACTGGAAGGTAGATCATGGAGAGAAACAATATGTATATAAATGGAATACCACATTTCAATGGTTAGCATAGTCAGAGCTATGAGATGCAGAGTATTAAGATGAAAACTTTTTTACAGGCACAAGGGTATGATGTTTGACAATCAGTTGTTATAGGATACACCGCTACAAACAAATCGAAGAATGCACCTAAGAGGGAATTGAAAAGAAAAAAAAATAGCAATGGATTTCATCTGGGAAGGATTACCTGATCCAGTAATTGAGAAAGTTAGAAAATGTTCATCAACCAAATAAATTTGGGATAGGCTCCATAATCTCTACTTTGAAGAATATCCCATTACAAATCCAGAGAATGCTAAAGAAGATGAAATAACATAACAATAAGAAATATGCTCATCATGTCAAACAGATTCAAAAGAAGAATATTGTGAAGAAGGAATAATATATCTTGAAGCAAAATTAATCAATGCTTTAGACAAATTGACGAAAGAAAGGAAGAAAAACAAGTCTCTTTAGCAACAATTAGTAAAAAATAATTCTCAAGAAAGTTTTGAAGAATCCCAAGAGGTCATCATGAATCTAAAATATTAGGTGGAAGAAGCCAGAAGGATTGAAGAAACATACACAAGTCAAATGGAAGAGAATAAGTGTTTCAAAGCCGAAATAGTAGCACAAATAAAGGAAGTACATAAGAGAGAGAGAATATTTTGATATATCATCTCAAGAAAATATCTGAGGATTTAAACTATCTTGAAGTAGAATTCAGTCAACAAGAAAGAAGACTTAAAGAAGAAATCATCTCCTTGAATATCCAACTTGAAGAAGTAAAGAGAATGAAAGAATTCATGAAGATTCAGATGATGAGGAAAGAAGAAGAGGTTGAGATATTGAATAAAAAGTTGTCCCATTGGGAGTTAGAATCATCAATCTCGGGAAGAACGTGGAGGAGAGAGAAACATCCAAATCATTAGTAAACAAAGTTGAAGAGAAGCGCTCCAGGTTGATAGAAAAGAATAATGAACAAAAGAGAAAGAGTTATGCAAAAGTACTCAAAGGAAGGAATTATGGTCAACAAGAATCAAAGAAGAATGAGTGTAATAGAGATACATCTTCAACAACACCTTCCACATTCAAGCAACAAAGAAGAGTCAGTCATGATGAATGGATCAATAAAAGAGACGATCATGATCATCCAAGGTAGGAATTTATAAAGACTACACCACAAAAAACACCATTCACTCCCAGGTATGTAAATTTATTTTATGGTCATTGTTTTATTTGTACTAACTTTGGACATAAGGCTATAGATTGGAGATCATATGGAAGAATTCTTCATACAATAAATACCTATGTGGCTCCCCACAACATTGAATGTTATAAATTCGACAATTATGGTCACTTAGCTCAGAATTGTAGAAACATGATAGATCCCTCCATGAAAGAAAGCATTGATGTCATATACATGAAGGTTTGGAGAAGAAAAGAAATACAAGAAGATAAGGTGAATAAAGAAAATGTCCTAAATATAGCAAGATTTGTAGTAGTGTAAGAAAGAAAAGAAGAGAAAGTGAATAAAGAACAGACCCAAGAGAATATACTCTTGGGAATTGTAGTGCAATATCATAATGAATCCATGGTAAAAAACAAAGAAGTTAGAGTTTAGAGATATGATGAGTCTATAGGAGAAGATGAAGATTACTCCTCATTAGGGAATATTCCTCCATTCTTCTGAGACATCCGACTTGGAGACTCCTAGTAAATATAAATATTGAACAGGGATAGTCTATACAATAGCTAATAAAGATCAAAGAACCATCCTTTGAGCAGTTTGAAGTGTTTGCAAAGACATATTCAGAGAAATCAGATAACAAGAGTACAAAATGACATATTGATCGATTGAGAAGCAATGTTCCCATGCATGTATCATAGGAATATCATTGAAACACTTTCAAGGAAGGGATATATTTATTATATATTCAAAGATGTATTTCAGATCAATGTGCATATTTGATTCAGTTTGAGCAAACTGAATATGTGATGATCAATAACAAAAAATAATCCTTCATGATAATATAGTAATAGATGGGTCAACATTATGGACAATTCAGTAGTATAGTTATGGAAAACTTATGATATATGGATAGAGATGGATTTATGAGATCATTGATGTTGACGATTAAAATTGCAACGAAGTTTTTTCCCGCAAAGTATTGCTAGAGCATATTATTATAATCTAATAAGATATATAATACTAGTAGGTGGGACCCCCTTGTATTATTGGGAGATCATATCTGGTTCTTATTTGGCGTATTTATTACTGTTCAACACTTCTTACAGGTTTGAGCATGATTGATGATCAATGTTGGTTCTATTCACAACAAATGGATGATGGATAATGCACATTTGTTCTATTTCTCTAGGCTTGAATGTCATGTCATAATGGCTTATGATATCTATTGTTACCCTTGATATTTCCTCCTTGATTTATTACTTGCAAAACCTGCAATCAATACATGTTAGTAACGACAAAAGAGAAGTTGAAAAGAAATGATAAATGTAGATAAAATCCCAAAAGAGGGGAACTACACTATTATATGGTGCTACACTATGCATTTGAAGTTAAATTGATTATTGTTAATAGGGTTAGAGGCCACATGATTTATTGACATATATGGAAAAACATGGGATGTGCATTATGGTGAAATTGGAAGAGGTTAATGTAACATAAAGTGGCACATTGTGGATGATGTTTTCGAGGCATGGTTTAAATGAATGAACTGGATATTGGAGGTGACATGCATTTACTGCATGTCACTCCACACCCTTTCCACTGGTCGCCACCCTAGTTTGGATATTGTTTAACTATGTTTTGTTGTGGTTAGGCTCTGAATTCCAAGCAGAGGAAGAACTGATCAGACATGCTCACGTTTTTAAGGTGATTTTTGTTATAGGTATGTCTTTTCATCATTCATGAATCTTCTCTGGTTATGAAATAGATGTTGGCTCATGATGTATGGGTCTTTTTTTTCCTTAATTATGGAAACTACGTAAATTTGTGATATTTTTCTAGAATGAATCATTGATGGTTTTCATTGCAACAATGTTTAAAGTCACAATGATATTGGTCGTTCTAAGTCATAGAAACCATAGAGGATCTTTGTGATCCTTGTTGGTTTTAGTTGGAGGGTTTCATGTGGTCTAGACTGGCTGGATGCCTCCATACATTCGTATCATCATACCCATTTGTTTTCTATTATGGGGTTTACTAGGATGGAATGCCTTGTGTCACAGCGTGTCGTTTCTCTTGGGTATACGCTCATTCATATTATTGATGTTGCACAGTGGGTTGTGACAATTTTTATACCAAGGGGATTTCTTAAGATTGATTGTTATTACTGACTCTATTTTATCTCAACATTATTGGGTTGGTTGGGAAACCATGAGGGTTATACCTTGCGTGTGATAAGTGTTGTTACAGGATTAAAATGAAGCTTTCGCTCCTCTATTCATTATGTCTCTTTAATCGTGAATTGTCACCCTATATGCAAAGTTATTGAAGGTGTAATCTGTGTATGCACTATTGGTCTCGGAAGGTTCTCACCTGATGGTGGGGGTCGACTCCAGTCCCCCTGCATTGATCCATAGGGTGAACCCTTGATTACTCAAAGACCAGTTTTGATAAAGGGAGCCCATTTTGTCATTTTGTATACATGGTTGATGGTTATGAGTTAATCGTGCATTTTCGATAGTGCTCTATTGTTGCCTCGCCTCTGTCAATTATCCTGACAATGGTTGTGGTTATTGGTATTTGGTCACTACAATTGGCTATTATAACAGTCTAATTGATAAGTTCAACATTGTTGATGGATTGATTGGGGAAATGAGGTCGAATATGTAGTCGTGGTCTTTTACATTTGTTATTATTGAATTTTTAACCTAGCATTAGGTTATAATTGATTAATTCACAACAATGATTCTTGCATAATGCATTGGTATGTGTGGGTTTCGTACAACGTCTTATGTGGAGTTGATAGTTGTTGTGACTATGTATTTTAAATTTCCAAATGGAAGCATTGTAATCATGTCCTGGCTATCCACTGTATATGTTATGGAAGTTGTTTGATTGCACCATCAGGGATGGTCACAGTTTTTTACATAGTATGGTTTTGTTGCAATTTGATTAATTTGAGCAATATTGTTGCTTCCTCCTTGTATTGCACTGATAGATCAACATCGTATGAATTGGAGTGGTGACTACTATGAATGTGTGTTTGAATGATAAATAACTATGTTTAATTGTCAGCTATGCATGTTTGATGAGAATCATGCATCATATCAGAGATAGGCACGGGTTCTATTACTGTATGGTCTCATTACAGTTTGATTGTTAAATGAAATTGAGGGATGAGATCAGGCATGTTTTTTGTGTCTGTGTCTAATTGAAGAAATAAATCACGGACAATGGTTAAATATTTTGATGCAAAACAGAGTGGAAACAAGGGACTGTGTGTTCATTTGGAAAATTTTTGAAACATTAAATTGGACAGATGGAAGGAAACAAAATGCTTGTCTAAGTGGTTTAGAAGGTATATTGTCTCGTTTTGATGACACTGTGTTAAATATTTAACTGACAACAATGAACAAGTTAATTCACATAATTGATTGAATTATACACAGTAATTGTTTAATTGATCACGATGACTATTTGGTTGATGTTGGATCTTTTTACATTGATATGGAATGATTTTATGGATGAATTTATTAATTTTATGAACAGTAACCATTCTCCTTCTCAACCATTATTTATCTTTTCGCTAATTACAACCCACTCTCCTTCCCACATTCATTTTTCACTCACTGTTCTAAAATTTAAATACAGTCAAGAAGAATTCTATATTGAAGCAGTTTGAAGTCACACTTTCTTGGTTCGATGACAGTGAGGTTTCTTTGATTTGCTTTACAGTTGATTGTTGATTGTCTTTGAGAAGTAATCATGTTTCTTTTCCCCCTCATTTTATCATTTTTCAATCAATACAAACCCCTCTCATATCCCAGGACCTTTTCTCACCCCTTGCTCGGTGACAACAGTAAACAATTTGTATGGATTGGATTGCATATGTCTGATATGTTGCTGAGCCAAATTCTATTTCATATTTTGAAAGAGTTTCCATGTATGGTTGTGAAAGGAATTATTTTCTAATCAATTATTCATATAGGAATGAGTTATTCAAATAAAAGGATGAAAACCGAGGCCCACTATGCCCCTGTCAAAGAGAAAGCTACTACCGCCCCTTTCTCACCTTCAAATGATTCAGGTAAATCAATGTCCTCCCTCATGCAATGGAGGGACGATTTATATCATGTAATCAACGAGATTAGGCCAAAAGGCTCCACACAGTTAAAGGCAAATTCAAAGAGTTTAAAAGGTGATAGCAGTTACGAAGGAAAGATTTCCTCACAGAGTGGAAAATATGGAATTTCAATTTTATTTGTTTGTCTATTGATGAGAACAGTTGACTTCAGATTTTTGGACAACAAGTTTTTTTGGGGGGTGATATATTGGTAATGTGTTTTGAAAATGATTCCAAATATCATTGTGATAATTGTCAAATATTAATGTGATGATGGGAGCCACAAGGAGGGGTATTTTTCTTAATTAAATAATGATGTTATGATTGTTAAGAGCTAAAGTGAGTCACAAGGGGTCCCACCTTCTAGTTATTATTTATCTAAAACCCTTATTATGATTTATTATTTTTCCCCCTTAACTAAAAATTTGGTTAATCGTTTAATTAACTTAACTAATGAGGTAGTTCAACTGCTTCAACCAATTCTAATTTTCTTAAAGGAAAAAAGAAAGGGAGGAACAAGAGGAGGATAGAAGGAGAAGCATACTAAGGTTTTCTCTTTGAGTTTATGTTGAGATAGTTCAGTTTTCATTCATTCCTTAATTTATCACAAGCCCAATTCTATTTTATGATAGCAGGGTCTTATTGTAGACAACAACATTCAGGGATGAATTACATCATTCAGACACTTGTTTTTCAGAGGTGTTTATCTATCTTTGATGGTCTATCTCGACTTGTCTGTTTGTCAATTAGTTTTCATGACTGACAAAGGATATTGTGCAGAGTTGAGGGGGTAGCAATCTATGGCAAGTTGATCCAACTTTTAGAGTTCATTTTTTATTTTCTGTCAGAGGTCCTTTTGTATGTTCCATCAGGGATGTTTAAGTTTGACTTTGGTCCTAAATTTTTGTATGAGATTTTGTAAAAAAAATGACTCTTTGGTTAATTGAAATGAAATAAAGGACTTCTTTATGTCTCATATGTATTGATTATCATCTTTGTGTCTTACTTCTGTCCTTACATTTGTTTTCAACAACTATTATATTCAGAAAATCATATTAAAATGAATTTTCCTGCAAGCTTTTATTTGTGAAAAAGACTAGCCTAAGAACTTGTAATTGATACTTGTGAGTTGGGATTTTATTTTTTATGGCTATAAACCTAGGGTGACATTCCCGTCTATTTTTATTTAGCCAAGAAGAATATGAAAATTCTTGAGTAAGATCATTTCATATCTTTTCCTCAACATTTATTTGGTGACCATACTGGGGAGATCTTTGATATCTCTCTGGTTAATTTTCATACTCGATTTTCATCGATACATCTATTTTTCTAATATTGATTCTATGAATTGTTTATTTCTTAATGACCGTGCCTATTACAAGGAAGCCAAATATTGAGCCCGGTCTCCAAGACCAAACCAACATTGCTTTGAACTTATTTAACACCATTTTGGACACTACCAATACACATGATGAGCTGAATCATTCATGGGAAGCAATTGAACGAGATATTAGTGCTCAAGAATGATTGGAAGCTAGACGTAGACATCATAGAAATCAGCAGTAACTTTCTTGTTTCTTCTTTTTTGGCCTCTCTTTCATGTCCTTAAACTCTCGTGCTTCTAGAAGAAGAAGAGGCTTATCACCTGAAATTAATCCTATTATTGAAATAGGAAGAAGGAACATTGTGTTATCTGCCCAACAAAGAGCTCTAAGGAGAACCTTCTCTGATTCATGCAGTTTGTCTTTATTTCCCTCATCTATCATCCACAAGATCACATCTAGTGGTGGCTCTAGTGGAATTGGAAGTGCTTCCTCTTCTCAGTATTCATCTTCGTCAGTGATTGGTAGATTATATAGCCACCATATCCCTATCCAATCTATCACAAATCCCACCAAAGTCATTAAAAAGTATGGGATTTTTCAGTTCGAAGAAGATTCCACAAGAACACCATGGAACGTGTCCTCTCCTCTTAACCTAGCACCTGCTACTCATCCACTTCCTAAATTTAAAGAGAATCTTCCTAGGTTTTCAGGAAACAACACTGTCACTACAAACAAACACCTGGTGGCATTTTCTAGTGCTTTTCATAACATAGGATCCAATGACAATGATACTTGCATGTGCTTATTCGTCAATTCCTTGGAAGGAAATATTGCATCCTATTTCTTTGAATTTCCTCCTAAGATTTTGTCTACTTGGGAGGAGTCAATCTATTGTTTCCGATCCACTTATGGGTAATCTAAAAGCCCAACCAAGAATTTATGGGAATACAATAACATCACCTATAAGGATGGTGAGACCATCAAGTCCTTAAACTTTTGTTTCACCAAGTTATACAATCAAATCCCTGAGCTCATTCTACCTCAGAACCAAGCCGCTTTCATGTATTGCTACAATGCATTACCTTCCCAATACCTTCAAAGGCTTGAGGAAAAATCCATTGATAATCTTGGTTCCTCTCTGCATGCTTTTTTAGAGTATGAAGAACAACTTGAAAGAACTAGTCTTCCCCAATGAGAATCAGTTAGACAAATAGACATGTCTGCCCTTTTATAGCTAGTACAAGAAATGAACAATTATATGATAGCGTATGAGTGGAAAGGAACTCTCTCCCCTCTCACCCCTAGAACTTCATCCTCTTCTGCATCCCCCCTTTAGAAATCTGGTTGAAAATAATTTTAAGCCTAAATCTATCTTGCCTAGAAGTTGGTGTAACTTATGTTAGGAACACCACGAGGAAACCACATGTGAGTTAAATAAGAGTGCCAGAGATAATATATTTGGTAAAAAACCAGAATCTACTATCGTTGTCCTAGATTTTTCATAGCTAGAAGATGTCATGGTCATCAATACTAGGAACAAATCCTATGCTCCCAAGGGAAAATTTTATCCTCCCCGCAATTCTTCTAGTCCAACATCATCCTCACCCACTGCTATTGTTTAGGTTCCTAAGGTTCCTGATAGTCAAGGAACAAATTCTTCTCTCCCCTCTTCCAAATACAATATCTTCAACCAGTTGGCCAACATCAAAGCAGATGCAACCCTTTTGGACATGGTTGTCATTCCTAAACAACAGATGCATTTAAGACAATTCATAGAAGGAAAATATTTTGTTGTAGCCAATCTTTTTGAAGAGGTAAATGAAGAGGATTAATCTATAAATAAAGTAGGTGTAAAAAATCCCCCTTTTTATATTTATATAAATATTATGGATAAGATTGCCCATTGTTGCCTCATTGATGGCGGTTCGGGCCCAAGTGTGATGTCAAATATTATTATTGAAGAGACAAGATTGTATTGTACAAATGAAAACACCAGAAGCATGCTCTCCTATAATAGTCTACAACAAACAACCATAGGTGAGATTAAGGATGTGACCTTAGTTTTATGCGCTCATCCTAAAATAAGGACAACCCTCAACATTCAGGGAATTGATATGCATGTAAGAAATTACTCAATTATCTTGGGTAGAGATTGGCAAGCCTTAACAGGTGGATACATCTCACTTGATGGGATGAATTTATTCGTGCCTCGGAATGGTAAGAATATTATAGTCCTTAGAGAGGGAAGGATTTCACCATACATAGTGAGTGTTCCACAATCTAGTGTAAACTATATTTAAGAGGACCTAGGAGTGTATTCCATCTTTGTTGAAGAGGATAATATTCCTTTGGAACAAATTGATTTAGATGATGATATGTGGCACATGCACTTTGATGGTTCACACTCTAATGAAGGTAATGGGGATGGAATTAGATGGGTTTCCCCGATAAGGAAAAATCATAATTTGTCTTACGGGTTGGAGTTTTCTTGTACAAACGATGTCACTGAATTTGAAGATTTATTATTAGGAATTGAAAACACCCTTAATATTAGTTTTGGTCACCTTTCAGTTTTCGAATATTTTGATCTTGTTGTGAACCTGATACGTAAGATATGCTCTCCTAGCAACAAGCTCATGGAACGATACACCCAAACTATTTGGGCGCTTATCTCCAACCTTGTATCTTTCAACACCACTCATGTTAAGAGGGATTTTAATTCAATGGTTGATCGATTAGCTATATTTGCATATTCTCCTAATCAACAACCTTTGCCTCACAGGCCTGATTGTTCTTTTCAATCTCTATATCGTTCACATATCCCAGACAATGTAGAATCTTGGAAGGTCTTCCCTAACGATGAGAGCATTTTTTATTTCATTCAATATGACCCCCTTAACCCAAAGTAAATGACATCCATAGAAAACAACAAAATCCTTAAGCAATTGACTCCTCTTGAGAGTTCATTTTCATCGAGTGATGTAGGAAATAAAGAGAAACAGAGAGAAGAGGGGTGTTGATGGGAAACAATGACAGCCCATCAACTGGAAGAACATGTCTGGTCCGGGGTTGTCTAAATAACCCAAGCTGTTTGGTGTAACTTGTTTTGACGGGTTTAATGGCTCTATTAGCCAATCTAAGTTCCTAAAACAAAGAAAAAGAGGAAAACTATCTAGTGATAAAACTATAATAATCTATGAACTTTAATCTAATTATTTACAAAATATATTAAACGCAAAAAGAAAGTATGAACATATCTCTTACACAAAGAATTTACAGGTTTCAAGTTTTAATGAAATATTTGCATAATCAATGTAAAAGTAACTGTTTTTAGAAGCAGATAAAGAAACCACATTTTTTGTATTTTCTGTTTCCTAAAAATAAAATTGGAATTAACTAAGTTATGAAACAAAGATACATAGATGGTCAAAGCCAATCTGAAACTTTGTTGTTTCACTAATACATAAAATGACAGAAATTAGAAGCAGGTGAAGATACCCTGTTATTAGTTTGTTAAATGTGTCTGTGTTTATGTACAAACAAAGAGCATCCAGTTGCCCCACCTGTGAAAGAAATCTGCAGTAGGCTTATACTAAAATTTTCCTGAATAAATTCAAAGAATGCATTGGCAACCGAGATTTAAGAACATAATAGTGAACACATATAATCTAGTGATCTTATAATTTCGAATGATTACAGTCAGAGAAATCCTTATGTAAAACATTCATTTTTATCTATCAATTAAATATCAAAGAAAAATCCTGACATTAAATTGATATGATGATCACAGTCATGACATATGGAACAACAAATAATGAACGACATCTATAGCATGAATATCATAAGACATAACATGTCATTGATACTAAACCTATACAACATATATCCCAATATAAGAGAAACACAATGTCAATGAACCAACATTCACAATGGTCTAAGGCCAAAATGCTATAAGTTGTTTCATTAAGTTCTGAAAATCATTCGTCCATTATTGGTTCCAGGCCAAGATGCCTTTACTTACAAAAAGAAAAGTATTTAAAGTGTTTTGAAATCCTATTTTCCTCTCTCCTAGGATAGGATAGGATCTCATAAGATCAAAATATTACAAAATCAGAGGGACTACAACCACTCATAACTGAGATTTTAAAAATAAAAGTTTTTTACAAAATAACATAAAAGAAATACTAATAATCTAAATGAAAAATCAAACATGTTTCCCCTCAGATGATCAGCATCAAGATAAGCCATATCCATTTCAACAGATGACCAAAGATGGATCAGGGTAGCTCGGAATTGATTATGGCTTTAATACTATTTGCGTTTTTTATTATTACATTCCCTGTCGTCTTAAGGTGCTTAACTTTCCTCTCTGCATTTACTCTGAGGTCCCGATTTTCCTATTCTAGTGATTCACATTGAGTTGTGAGTGTTTTAATCTGAGGCTGAAGGATGGGAATATCAGTGTAGTATCGTTCAATCCAATGTAGACAAACCTCACATTGTACAGGAGGAACAATATGCAATATGTTGACGAAGTGTACAGTCAAGCCTGGCTGTATCAACATTACATGTTACGTTCCCTTAACCAAGCCTAATACTAGTGAACCCATCCTTACCCTCGAGACACAGTGGAAGATTAGTAAGAAAGTCATATGGTTGAGCAAGATTAGATATTTGACAATCTGGGTATTCTAAAGCTAGGAAATATTCAATTTCGGGATCTGAGACCTCATTGACCTCGATCGGGCAGAGCGAGATCAAATGAGTTCTAGTTCGATTCCTCAATTTTATCGATATAAGACGACCAACTCTTTTGTTTTGAAACCCTAGAGCCATGTGTTTTTGTTTTGTTTGATTACAAGATTTTTTGATATCATGTTTCACAGTGGCATTATGGCCATCATCTAATTCATGTATAGGGGGTTCGCTCAAATCAAAACCAATAGCTTGTTGCTCATGAGAAGAATGATTGGGCATTTCCTCGTCTCAAAGGTTTCTATTTAGAGAGTCTGGCTTGTTATTTGGAATGTCAAACTATTTTCCTATCAGTGGTTCACCCAAAATAAGGGTTTCTACAAGAATGGTTGTAGAAAAACCATTTCTTGTTAAAAATCCATCCCAACAATCACCCACTGTTGTCAAACAGTGAATTGACGACATTTTAATCAAGTCATGGTGAAAAAGACTAGAATCGAGGCTCTGTCCATTATACCTTTTGGACATCTTGTATAAGCTTCTCAACAAATAGAAGGGCACATTTAATTGAAAACCTATAAAATTCATTAGAAGTCATATATGATAGATAAAAAATAATCCATAATGACCCTCACAGGTCACAAATTGTTTGAGGATCAACAACAGACCGTGCCATCTAGCTTTAACCAAATAAATAGGGATAGATTTTTCACAGCAATTGATTTTCCTGGAGGTCACGAAAAGGCTCCATGGCACCTCTTCAATCTTTGAGTTTTTGAACCATTTCTCACTGGTGGATGGAAGCCCAATGGCTTCACTCACAAACTGCTCAGTTGCCTCTAACTAGATATCTCCATTTTTTTCCCTACAGCCATCGAACGTGTGTGAAAATTACTTAGCCACATGAAGGTTATACCCTTCGAACCTTTTGATGAAGGCATCCCAGCCCTGACCTTTTAAATATTCGACTTCATCATCGTGATAGAGAAGTACCTAGCAACCATTCGGCTCCAATCGAATAACAAGAGACATTGCAAATATGACTGGATTGTAACAAGGGTGACTCAAAGCAGTTATGGGTTTGAATGGTGGGAGAAAAAGAAACAAATCTGAATGGATAAAATGGAAAAAAACAAAATGAAGCCTTTGTGTAATCATAGTATGAACATTGAGGGTTTGGTCTTGATGATTGACCATTCTTGGCAATGAAAAACTTACGTATAGAGCATGAAAACCTATAACCCGTAATGAAAGGCTTATTAATTCACTGTTCCAACAAGATGGATCAAGTATAGGGTACAATAGTTGCGCATTAAATTCCATGACTAGCACGACCATAGTTTTTGCAATGGGTTCAAATATATCAAAACAAAATTCTCGTAATTCAAATGTAAGACCATATAAGCAAATAAAAAATATATCAATACCCAAAACATTCCAAATATAAGTCATTCAAGTGTTGGATTTAAATTGGACATAGGCATGATGACCTTTAAAAAGAATGCCCTGTATAGAAAACATAATATGAACCTAAGTTTTCATGTTTGATTCATGCTTTCAGTCATGAATCAAAAATGAAAACAAAATGAAAATGCAAACTTAAGAGAATTAATGAACATCTTTTGAAATCCAATAATCATCTCAAAATGATAATATTTGCAAGATGAGGTGAAGGCAGCTACAAAAAGTGTAGTTTGTTGTTCAAATAATGAAATCGTGTAGGGATTCCAATAGTGGTGACTTACAGGGTGAAGCAGTTATCTATGAATCATCAGAGAGTTCATGTTAGGACAGATCAGAATGGTTGAAAATTAAAGAGACAATCGACAACACATCAAGCATCTCGATCAAAAAAAAAAAAAAAATGGAGTCTAGTGTCATATGTGTTTCAGTCCAAATGCAAACTGGTGACAAGTTTTAATTATGAGAGAGATAATGTTTAGGCAAATGACTCCAATAATGTTGATAGGGCCACTACTTCTAGCAGGCGTCCATAGCCTCGACAGGGATGTCAATTAACCCACTTTGACACCTCTACCATGTCCAAGAATTATCAATTCAATATGAAGGACCTCTTATGATTAATACCAAATATTATACCTAATAATTTTCTTGAACCTAACATTGCTTCGTTGCCAGCAGGCCTGTTCATTACCTGAGTGAAGTTGCCTTGGCATCATGCATGCATTTACCCGCTGCCAATAGACCTGTTCAGTATCTCGGCAGGTTTACAGACACTTCCCACATTTTTCAGTGCTTCCATCTCTCTAGAATTTATTTATAATTTTGAGATAAACTTTATGATCTTTCAGGAGAGTGGGGTGATGCTGAAAATTTCAGATTTCAAAAAACATGGTATTTTCCATTTTAATTTCTCATTTGACGGCCTTCATCATGATATGAACTTAGTTTTCTAATAAGAACAACCTTTCTAGGACAAGAAGGCATACTTGAGTTATTTTCTTTAAAACTAGGGACATCGTAAAGAGTTTCAATGATGATCGTATCTTCTCGTGATTATACAGTGAAACTAGGAAGGTTATTTTGAACAGAAAGTTTCCTTTACTAGTTCGAGTTTTAACAATTTACAACATTGATGCCTTGAAATGACCTTGAATGTTGTTTTATGATGAGACTTCTTGTTTCCTTTCATGAACTAAATGGTGACCCAGACATAAATGTATTCAGAAAACAAACCAAAAACAAGCAAAATGAAAATATCCAAAATCCAAAAACCGAAAAGAAATTTAAGACAAAAACAAAGATATGTACAAAGAGGTGGGTCTGGTACCATCAAGTGAAGTATCTTTTGAGAGCCTAAAAGAAAATAGAAAAAACCTCATTAATATGAGTGAAGTTCTACTCGTGGTACCTTAGGTCAGGGTTGAATCGATTGTTCAAATTTTACTTATCTCTTTACTTTCCATTTAAAATTTTCATGATGATACTGCATTTTTGAAAAGAAATATTGAATGAAAAGCAAAGAGAAAAAGATTTAAAGTGGACTTCCTTGACAACATTCATATTATGGTTCTCTTGGTGCACCCACTTGTGTTCTTTAACTTCATTATTACAAAGAGAAACAATGAGAAATAGAACTAAAAGAAAACCTACCCTAACTACAAAACAAATCAAAATACTAGGTGAAGTCATGCTTCCAATGTAGCCATTGGAGTAACTCCAATCCTGCAATGGAAACAAAATAAAATATTACTAACAAGAATGGTAGTATATCGAAAAATGACAAAAATATATCATACTTACCTTTATCATCATCATTTAAAAACAAGGAAAGCATGATCTTACCATTCCCTTGAACATTCTTTTTGTATGAATCCTCAAGCCATTCTACAATTTTGTCATTATATGGGTTACAAAAATAAGAAAAATTGATATTGTGAAGCTTGTGAGAGTTATGGGGACCTGACATAACCATCGGCCTAGACAAAAGTGCCCCATCCTCCCGACAATTTTCCTTTCCTTCCATATTTTCTCCATCTGAAGGATATAAAATGAGTGTGTTAAAGTTACCTCCTTAATCTCTAAATAAATTGAAAATAATCTTACCATTCCCTGGAAACTTTTCAAGATATGAATACTCCAACCAATCTGCAATCCTATCATAATACATGCAATTACTAACATGGGATTGTTTGAAAGAATTCACATACGACAAATATTCCTGATGAGAATAAAGTATTAGACTATCAAGGAAAGAATCTTGTAAAAAGGTCGGATCAAGATGGCAAGAACTTATCATGATTCCGTATCGAAAAAGAAATGTCTCATTCTCTTGAAACTTTTCACTGAGCTCGAATACTTCAAGATTAAATATTTGAGGTGAACTAAATGGAAAACCCAACGTTTTTGAATAATCATCATTGGTAATAGTATTTGGTTGATTATACTTTTCAACCTTAAATAATTGATCGTGGAAAAATTCAGATCTTTATTTAAACACAAATTGAGATGAATCAATGGAAGATGCAATTTGATACCCTTTCAAATCATTTCTTGATTTACCCACGGATAATTGATGAGAATAAGAATTAATATGTTCATGGGGAGAATTATTTTCCTCTTTATCTTCTATTCGGTAATCTCTATTAATTTGTACCTGATTATATAATGCATAATTCATTCCAAAGTGATCTGGAAAACATGATTGGATAACATTATCATAAAAAATATCAGGGTACAAGGAATAATATGTAGAATAATTGAGGAGACAAAATGCATCTCTTGAAACGATAGGTATATGTGTTTCGAAATTTTGTTTTGTCCCCTCTCCTTGTATAAAATGATCAACCTCTTTTGTATTCTCTTTTACAGAGTACAAGACAGTTTTTAAGAGACAATTTGGTTCATTTTGTAAGGAAAAATTTGAGAGCAAATCACTAGAGATAGAAGATTTCTTGATGATTTTTTCTCCCACTGATTGATCATGGATCTGTTGAACTAAATTAGGGGAATATTTATCGTCCACATGATTATAAACTTCACATTCAACCTATTTTACTTTAGAAACAGTTATAAAATCTATGAGAGTGTGACAACTGTCGTCTTTTAAAGTCACAATTCCTTCTTCGACAAGAGGAGACATCGTTGAAAAAAAATGATTAGAGGTGAAAATTTCATTTTGTAAAATATGATGTTGCTCATGATTTTCCAAAATGAAAGAAGTTGACAAAAATTGTGGTTCTTCAAAATCTTCAAGATCAACATCAAAATTTAAACCATCTTGAGATTGAGTGTTAGTGCTCAATTCAGATTGGTTAACAATTAATTGATCTTGCTTTTCTGAGAGAGAAACGAGATATTCAATCCATTCATTGATAAGTGACATTTCTTTCAAAGGGAATCTAGTACAAACATGAATGAACCTAATTGCAAAATCAGTGAATGATTCGCCATTTTCTTTCCTCAAGCGACTTAATTCATCATAATCATAGTTGTTAAAATCTGATAAAAAATCAATTACAAACTCAGACAAAGAATGAATAGAATTAGCTAGAAAAGATTCAAACCAATATTTAACCCGACCTCGGAAGGTGAGAGCGAACAATCTGCATGTAACATTAGGATCAATGATATTATGTCTTAAACATTTATAAAAAGAATTAGAAATATGGTCTACTGCAGATGTGTTCCCTTCACCATCAAAGGTGAGTTCTAGAAAGAGATTAGTTGTCTTGTTGTGAATAACTGGTAGTGAGAAGTGGAAAGCATGTTCCAACACAGTGATTTGGGAAAGAGCCATGAAAAATTAAGAAATTGAAGAAATTGACTCCAAACAGTTAGCTTGTCATCTAAATTGCCTTGTAGTGCATTATAATATGGCACAGAAGAAGGATTTATAAATATGGAATTATGAAAGGTTGATGGGTGAAACAGTTTATCATTAAATCGACCTCAACCCTCCTTCTAGCGCCATTTGTTGATGGGCAAAAATGGCAGGCCCTCAACTGGAAGAACAGGTCCGGTCTGGGGTTGTCTAAATAACCCAAGCTGTTTGGTGTAACCTGTTTTGACAGGTTTAATGGCTCTATTAGCCAATCTAATTTCATCAAACAAAGAAAAAGAGGAAAACTGTATAGTGCTTAAACTATAATAATCTATGAACTTTAATCTAATTATTTACAAAATATATTAAACAAAAAAAGAAAGTATGAACATATCTCTTACACACAGAATTTATAGGTTGCAAGTTTTAATGAAAGCTTTGCAGAATAATAGTGGTATGAAACAACATTCACAGTGGTTATACCCTTCGAAACTTTTGATGAAGGCATCTCATCCCTGACCTTTTAAATATTCAACTATATCATCGTGACAGAGCAGTGAATGGAAACCATTCGGCTCCAATCGAACAACATGATCCATTGCAAATATCACTGGATTGTAACAAGGGTGACTCAAAGCAGTTCTGAATTTGAATGGTGGGAGCAAAAGAAACAAATCCAAATGGATAAAATGGAAACAAACAAAATGAAGCCTCTATGTAATCATAGTATGAACATCGAGGGTTTGGTCTTGATGCTTGACCATTCCTGGTAATGAAAACCTTGCGTACAGAGCATGAAAACCTATAACCCATAATGAAAGGCTTACTAATTCATTGTGCTAGCAAGATAGATCAAGTACAAGGTACAATATTTGCGCATTAAATTCCATGACTATCACGACCATAGTTTTTTCAACGAGTTCAAATATATCAAAACAAAATTCTCATAATTCAAATGTAAGACCATATAAGAAAATAAAAAGTATATCAATACCCAAAACATTCCAAAGATAAGTCATTCAAGTGTTGGATTTAAATTGGACATAGGCATGATGACCTTTAAAAATAATGCCCTATATATAAAACATAATATGAAGCTAATTTTTCATGTTTGATTCATGCTTTTAGTCATGAATCAAACATGAAAACAAAATGAAAACACAAACTTAAAAGAATTAATGAACATCTTTTAAAATCCAGCAATCATCTCAAAATGATAATATTTGCAAGATGAGGTGAAGGCAACTACGGAAAGTGTAGTTTGTTGTTCAAATAACAAAATCATGTAGGGTTTCAAACAAGAGGTCAAGAAGGAAGGTGGATGAAACCATCTCCTCGAATATTGGAGCACATGAATATTCAATGAATGCTAAAACAAGTGTCCAATGTTCTGATAAAGAGGAAACGAAGTTTGCCAAGCTACTTGGTGGATTTCAATTTTTGTTTTCTTGGTCCTATGAGGATATTCATGGTTTTGATCATGGTCTTACACAACATTATATCCCCATCAAGGAAGGCATGAAACCATCTAGGAAGAAACAAGGGCCTATTAAGTCTTCATTTAAAGCAAGTTTTAAAATGGAATTGGAAAATCTCTTAAGGGTTGGGATTATTTTTCCAGTCTACCCTGAATGGGCTTCCAATTGGATACCTGTTTCGAAGACCAATGATCATATTAGAACCTACATTAATTTTCACATTTTCAGTCAGGGTATTATGAGAAATCATTTTCCTCCTCTTAATATGGAAATGATTCTACAATAGGTTGTAAGGTCACAAACGAGGCCCTTACTTGACATTTTTTGGGGTTACAGGAAAATCAAGGTAAAAGGGGTAGATATTCACAAAACCACTCTTATCGCTAATTGGGGTACCATGTCTTATAAATGCCTACCTTCTGGCTCACCTGATGCAAGTACCGTTTTTAAAAAACCTATACACACAACTCTTGATGAATTGATCAACATCCATATCTACCTTGATTATCTAATCATATACATTAAAGGGATGATAATTACCTCAAAGTTTGAAGTGTTATTTCTAGGTCCTTTCAAAATATATTTTTTCCTGTATACTAACTCTTACAACCTAAAGGATTTGCAGAAACAATTGTTTTCCTACAACACTAATGGTTCTCGCTTGAAACATTGGGAGGGACCAATGTAAAAAGTTCTAATGTCACTTGAAACATTGGGAGGGACCAATGTAAAAAGTTCTAATGTTGTTTGCATTTTTTGTATACTAGTAACCTAGCTTTGCTTTCATTCTTTTGCGCTATTTTATTTTTTGCCTTACAGTGGTTTGACTTCTACTTTTTGCTTTAAGTTTTCCTACTGCTCTTACGTTTCTGTCATTTTATTGTTGTTGTTTTAATTTTTTCAATTTTACTTCTGTCATGATTTTGTTTCCTACCATCTTCTAGTTAATTTGGTCAAAATAGGATGATTGGATCAGTTCTGCCATAGTGACACTCCTGCAAAGCATTGTTAGTCAATAACAATCAATTTTACACAATTGTTACGATGTTTCCCCTGAAGCATACTTGAATTTGTTATCTGCTTTCACTGTTGTCCTATAAAGAATTGGTTGTCACCCACTTCTTCTTGCCATTTCTTCATCCATTTGAGATTTTAAAGAGAAAATCTAAAATATTTCTCCTTCAAGTAAAGAGTAGATTTTGGTTGAATGATTATGCATACAGTGGTAAAACTCCTCATACTTAACACTTTTCATGAGTTATTCCCAAATTCCCAGTCATTTTTCCATTAAATTCGCTCACTTCACCCTGTTGCATAATATTCCTAGTTATATCTTCTTGACTTCTTGTTCTTGGTCTGTGAAACTATGAGTTCCGAGTTCTAAATCTGTTCAAAACAAATTTCCCTATGGAGTCACCAGTTTGTTGACGATAAAATCGCAACAAAGTTTTTTCCTATAAAATATTGCTACAACCTATTATTATAAGATAATAACATATATAATACTAGTAGGTGGGACCCCCTTGAATGATTGGGAGATCAGATCTAGTTCTTATTTGGCGTATTTATTACTATTCAACATTGCTTACAAGTTTGAGCATGATTAATGATCAATGTTGGTTCTATTTGCAACAAATGGATTATGTATAACGCACCTTTTGTTGGATTACTGAGAGGGGGCGGGTGAATCAGTAATAGAGCAATTTAACCATATAATCCAAGTGTTATATCAATGAAGCATTATTATCCAATAACTGCAGAGTAAATAAGCAATGAACAAATGAACAATCATACACATACACAGTACACCAGTGTTTTAC
>ML788183.1:787971-867329 GCA_009831015.1 Picea engelmannii | reverse complement strand
TACTACAACACTAAGTGCTTTTGGAATTGAGCATATATAGTGCGCAGCTATCTTTGAAACAAAAGACTTCCCTGGGTTGATAATTTATGTTTCACTTGGTTGTTTGAAATTAATTAAGCAATTATAGTGACCAACACATAGTATAAATGGTAGGTTCTCTAAGTTAATTTAGGATATATGTTAAGTGAATATGGTACTTACAAACCTATGGACTGATAAGTGAAGACCTGCCACTATCCCAAATTTGCTCAACAAATATAAAAAATGAAGTTATAGGTCTTCCTATAATAGAATGGAAAAAATCCTTGAAATTCAAAAAATGCTACCAACTAAAGAAGGTTGAAGCTTATGGAGTCAATTATACTACTGATAGGGATTTCTTGATGTTGTTCTAAATAGAGGTGAGTGAAATTCAATGTTTTTACATGTTTTAACTCTTTGAAAATTTAGGAAATCTAAGATTATTCATACTAAAAATGATGGAGTTGAACTAAAACCATGTAATGATAAATTAGTGTTGGTGGTATTTTTGTAGCAAGTTACATTTTCTACTAAAATAAGATTAGATCATTATAGTGTCAAGGATTGTGAGAACCAAAATAACCGTAGCAGGAATAATGAAGTAAGGAGGTGAAGAGATAAAAAAAAACTATGCCTCAAGCATTTTTATGAGGAGGATATCTGATCCCTTAACAAAATATTTTTCAAAGAAGTAGATAACCCCCTCTTTTTGAAACAACCATTCTATACTAGCTGCAATGCATATCATTCCCCTTTTATTCACACATTGCAAATTTTTGTTAGAATCATGAACCAACTAATATTCATTGAAACCCAAATCCTGGCACAATTATGTCTATGTGAATGATTTTTCTTAATTTGAACATAGAGATAAATCATTGGGTTACCAACCAATAATGAATGTTGTTAACTAATCAAAGACTACTCATCATTAATGCCAATGAGTTTCAAGGTTAGATAGTACATATTGATAGGAACAAATAGATGAGATGAAGTCGAGTCACCTGCAAGATATGAAAAAGAGGGATCATTAAGGAATCCCCACTATCCTCAGCACTAAAACATACCATTACTGCAAGCAAGCATCTAGGCACTATAAATATCTCCAACCCTCACCCCATATAATGTGTTGAAGTCGATGGGGTAAAAATTTTCATAAGGAGGGACTTAATGAATCCCCCTCCATTTAACATGAGAGTAAAACATAATCATTTGAATAATAAAAGACATATCCAACAACTGTATGCCAAATTATATTGTGGACCTGGTTGCTAGTAACCTAATTTTTGAGAAATCCCATGTCTAGCTATGCCAACAAGATGATTTTCATAACTAGATTGATTTTATATTTACTTTTTTTCTATTTTTATTTTTACATGTGTACACACACACACACACACACACACACACAAATTTGGAAGAAAAACAAAAGTAGAGGTCAGAGAGGGGGAAAGAGGCCCTATATTCACAACCTCCATTTCTAACTATTGCAACATGTCATGAACACATTTTTTCTTAAACATGGGTTTATGATATAGTATCAACCTATGATCATTTACCACAAAGGGAATCTGATATTCATCAATTGTTTTACTTCTCAACAATCCATTATCAAATACGTTCTTGACCTCATATGTCCCCAACCAACGTGTAGTGAGCATACACTTGAATGTTTTGAATCTAGATTCGAAGAGGACGACCCAGACACCTAGTTTGAAGAGCTTATTTCTAATGATTTTTTCATGCCACCTAGATTGTTGTTCCTATAAAATAATGGTATGTTGAATGGAATCTTGTCAAATTTCATCCAACTCATTCAGTTGTTCCATCCTTTGTTTCTGAGCATATGATAAGTCTATACCCAACTGCACGGTTGTTATGAAGGTTCTTACTTGGAACTAAAATAGAAGGAGAACCTGCTTGTCGCACACCAAATCGTAAGGTGTGAATCTTGTGGTGCTTCTCCATGCGATTATGTAAGCCCAAAGTTCCTTTGGAAGTCTATATTCCTAGTCGTTATGATACAAATGTACGATGTTGTTCAAAATGGACTCTAACACTTTGTTGGTGGACTCTACTTGTCCGTTAGCCTATGAGTGGTATGGAAAGGACTTGAAATACTTTATCTCATACTACTGGGTAATGGATTGCACCAACTTTGACTTGAACTGCACTCCATGACCTGTCACAATATCTCTTGGGACACTGAAACAGGTAAAAATATCCTCAAAAATAAAATCTACTACTGATTTTTCACTAGCTTGGTAAAGATATTTTTCTTCTACCCATTTAGTGATGTAATCACTACAAACTAAAATATACCTTTTTTTTCTTGATGTAGGAGATATTTGTCCCATGAAGTCTAGATCCCACCTTTCAAAGGGCTCGATAAGTACCTACAAATACAAGGACATCTCGTGAGATTGTATGGGTCTTCCCATCTATTGGAAGTTGTCGCAACTCCTAACACACTTTTTAGCATATTAGAAGAGAGTTGGCTAGTAGTAGCCCTGACAAATTACATTGTAAGAGATCCTGTTATCATCAAAGTGGCCTACACATGGATCCTTATGGCAGGATCACAAGATACCGAGCACCTCGTCTTCCCATACACATATTCTAATAATTAGGTTTTGTTCAATATGAAAAATGATCTCCCTCGATCCATGAGTAAGTATCACTAAGATTGACGATTTATGCTTCTCTTATGAAGAAAGGTGTTGCAACAATATCCCTATGGCCAAATAATTTTCTATGTTTCTGAACCATAAGAATTAGAATAAACAAAAAATATATGTTCGTCAGGAAAACATTCATCTACAAGACTATTTTCACTTTCGTTATGGATCTTGGAGGGGAAATATGAAACTAAATTATATTTCCGAGGCCTATCTACAATAGTGATATTAAAATCCTACAACAACAAAAACCATCTAGTAATATTACCATTGCTGATTGGTTTACTCATTAAGAACCGAATGGAATAATGATCAGTATGGATAAATACTTCATAACCTTTTATTTAATGTCTAAATTTTCTTATAGCTTACACAACAAATAGGAATGCTTTTTCGATGACGATATAATTGAATTCAGTTGGTGTCATATTTTTTCTTATGAAATAGATGGCATAGAATCGTTTATTTTTTGCCTTTTCCCCTAAGACAACTTTGAGGGTTGTATCCAAAGAATCCATACAAATATGAAAAGGAAGGGACCAATTTGGTCCCCTAAGTACTGGTGTTGTGGATAGTTTTTCCTTCAAGACTTCAAAATCATTTTGACAATGTGAGTCCGAGGAAAAATCAACATCTTTAACAATCAATTTGAACATATGTGTAGCTATTTTAGTAAAATTTTCCATAAATATTATATATTAGGCAGCATGACCTAAAACATTATTACCTACTTTTGTGACCATGGTGTTGGAAGGTCCATGATGACTTTTATTTTGGCTAGGTCTACTTTGATACCAGCACATGAAATGTGATGACCTTGGACAATGCCCTCTATTTATAACATTCTACAATTTTCATTTCTCAAGGAAAGGTTAGGTTCTCAACTTATAATCAAAATTTTCTTGAGGTTATCAATTGCTTCTTTAAAAGTATCACAATAGATAGAAAAGTAATACATATATATTTCTACACATTCATCAATTAAATCATTAAAAATACCCAATATTGCTTGTTGGAATGTGGTGGGAGAATTGCATAAACCAAATGGTAAGAATCTAAGGAAAATTTCCCCCACGGGCACTTGAATGTAGTCTTTTCCTGATCCTCTGGCGTAATATAAATTTGGTTCTATCTTCTAACATTGTCAAGAAAATAAAATTATTGTGTACCTGAGAGAGTGTCCAATACCTGATCAATTAATGGTAATGGAAAACAATCTCTCAAGTTTTTATTTATTCAACTTGTGGAAATCAACATAGATTCTCCATTTACCATTTTTCTTTGGTACGATCACAAGAGGTGAAACCCACTTGCTATGAGAAATTGGGTATATAAATTTGGTGTTCAACAAAATTTTCAATTATTATTTTACAATATATTTTAAAGCGGGGTTCATGCAACGTTTTGGTTTCCTTATAGGTTTAGAATTTTCTTGAGTGTATATATGATGTATTCATGTGTCAATATTAATTCCATGCATTTGTTTGTAGTCCCATGCGAATGAACTAGACTATTGTTGTAACATATGAATCAACCATTCCTGTTGATTTTGTTCAATCTTAGAGTTGATGTTTAAAAATTTAACCAACATTAATTCAACGGGAATGTTATAAGGGTATAAAATCTCTTTAATGGCTGATATAAGAAGGTATGATGAGTTTTTCAGATCATAATTTTACTAAAAGTCATCACTAAAAACATGATCATATAGGAGATGATTCAAGATATTGCATACAATCTGTGGTAGGGAGGAATTAGTTTAGTAAATTATCTTTTTTTTGTTCCTCCAACCCGCTAGATTGTTCAATGGTTAAAAGGGGTTGTGCAATTTCTTCATCTTTATAAGGATTTTCTACCCACAAGGATTTTTCTACTACCGGTTTTATTGGTGGATAGAGGAAAAATTTCTTCATGGATGCCCCATTGGATATAGTCATTTCTTCATATCTACATCCAATGAATGAATCAATTGTATCTATCCAAGGTCTCTTTAGGATCAAGGGGTGAAAATACATGGTAATATTGGTTTGAATAACCAAGAAATCCACGGGGTATTTCCATGAATCTAAGGTTACAATGACATCATATAAAACAACAAGAAGCTTAATTTGGGATCTATCATCTACTTCAAGTGTTGTGGGTGTAGGTCGTATGCTATACAATTGTAAAATTTCCATAGTCATAACATTCATTGCTGCCCCTAGGTCAATTAGAGTGCTTTATATGGGAATATTGTTGATATAAATAGTGACTACAGGGTTTATGGGATTAACATCTCCATTATAGTTCTTTCAGTAGTTAGCTTGGCTAATTGAACTATAAATTGAATTGTATGGGGGTCTTTTCTTTTTATTATAGCATTTTTAATACATAATTACCTTATATGTTTTGCATAAATAGGTACATCTTTTATTACTTGTAATAAGGGAATTTTCCCACAAACATTTCCTAGTTTTGTTTCTAAGTCAAACTCAGGTTGAACAACAAGGTTTTCTAAGGATGACCTCTCTAGGTAAGGAGGAATTTTGGGTTCCTTAGGTTTCTTTGAATGGAAAGTAGAATATTTTTGTGTCGTGGGAACAATCGTATCTTGAGGGCGATCATCATTGGTTGTTTTGTCAAGAGTTTAATCCCCTTTGAGTTCTTCTTCAATGACAATGGTATGATATTTATTTTGAAGGACCTTTCCATATCTCAGGTGTATATATTGAAATGGTACCAGAGTGATCAAATAATTTGGAAAGGTATTTAAATCGGCATTGCATATAAGCTTAGTTATTCTATTATTTGGGTTGGGGATCGACTGAGTAGTCAATTGTGTTGGTCCAGTAGGGTTTTTATTTGCAGGTAATAGTAACTGCAGTGGTAGTTAAGGAATTCTTGGTTGAGGTAGACTCATTTGTTCTTTCATTGGAGGGTAAGGTGGTGGAATAGGTGAGGAATGTTATGGATAAGTTGGATAAGGCATTGCAAATTGTTGTGGGGAAAAATTCCCATAAGCATTCCCTCACCATATTTGTTTCCAAGGAGGGTTTTGAGTAGGTTGTTGGGGCCATGTATGCGAGGGAATATGAGCATTTCATTATTAAGTATAATAATTATAAGATGCATAAAATTGTAACAAGGGGTCATGTGACATACCTTGTTCTCGTGGTTTCAAAGGTCTCTTTTGTGTAGCTTGAAAAGATGGCTCAGGTGTCCGATTGATTCCTTGATAAATAGCTTGAAGTCCTGGCAATGAGGGGAAAATTTATGTGTCACGGTCAACTTAAAAAATAACACAATTCTTTACATTGTTTAATGGACACACTCTTAAGGGATGCAACTTCCTACATTGATCACAATAAATAGTTAAGGCTATGTTTTCTTCTTCTTGTTTCTTCTTAATCTTTAATGTATATAATTGTTTGCTAATAGTGCCAAGGATTTTTATTTTAAAGTTCTCTAATAAATTTATTAATTCAATCCTTGTTACTCCTCATGCAACAAATTTAGTACCCCTCGTAAAAGTATCCCTCACTCCCTTACCATATTTATCTCTTCTTCGTGAATATATCTTGCATAAATAACAAATTTATGTGAATGGTAAGTGAGAAACATCACCAGAAACCATAAGATTAATCAATTCTATATATTCTTCCCATATCCCTTTCATAAAAATAGTTTTGATTGTATAATCAATTAATGTACTCTGTTTAGACTTCTGAAGGTTGTATAGGAATCTCTCAACGCAGTCTTCGAGACTTTCATCTTCTTATTATTGCATATTAAATATATCATTATGTGAGTCTCTAGTTCTACAATAATCTTGGTATTTCTTAAGAAAATCATTTTTCATATCTTCCAAAGATCTAATAGTATATTCCCCAAGTCCCATAAACCATATTAAGGCATAATATTTCAAAGCTATATTAAATAACATCAAATTCTAGGCATGATCAACATAATTATAACTTTGACACAGAATGTCAAATTGAAACAAAAAGGCATCCATATCTTCAGTAATTATACCTCGAAAATTTGGCAATGCTGACAATGGAATGTTATTCATATTCACATTTGGTGTGAAGTCAAGGATGGGAAATCCAAAGGTTTCCTCTCATTCTGCTTGTACATTCCTTTCTTCTTTGTATGTCATGCTGGAAAAAAATATGAAACTAATTAGCTTTGTTTGTGTCCCAATTTGGTGAGAAGGGTGCCTCAATAATTGGATTTTGATAGACAAAATTATCCCCAATGTGTGATTATGGTATCCCTTCTATAGTTGGAGATTCAATCTGTGATATGACCACGTTCTATGATAGCTAGGAGAGATTGGTAATGTGTTATGGGATGGCATCATAATTTAGCATTGGGTCAATGGATGTAATGAGCTCACCAATCTTGTTATCTTTATATTCTATGTTCGATATTTCTTGTTCTCCCTACACCTTCTAGACAATAGTTTCAGATTGCGGTATGGTTAGTTCTGGAGTCACTTTTGCTACAAAATTGTTTCCTCCTGAGAATAATTTCATGTATATATTTCAACTGTATTAGTAGGGGTGTCCTAGTATTACCAAACAAATCACCTAGAATATTACTAGTTGGCTTAAAGAACCTACCTTTGTTATCTCTAGGCCTAATGATTATTTAACTACATGAAAGAATTTTTTTTGGGAAGTATCACTAAAGTGAATGTGAGAGGATAGAACCCTTTCATAGATTTTGAAGCGAGGGAACCTTTGCATATTACCATCTTTTCCTCCACACAATATGCAATGTAGTGAAAAATAAAATGAAAACAACAAATTAAAAAAACTATCCTTCTATCGTTTACCTTTTAACATCTCCCCGACAACAACACCAAAACATTTAAGTTATTTATTTGTCATTTAATAAACTCCGTTGTCAGTCTAAGACATAGACTTGTGAGCCATAAACATAGTATGTGTAGGATAAATGGTGAATCCTATATAGTCAAAGTATCAATCCAAAAATAAAAAGTTTATTTAAATCACAAAGCAGTCCAAGGAAAAAAAAAGTAAATGTCAGACACCTTAATCTTGCATTCACAAATTTATATCAAATGAACAAGGACACTACAAATTATGTTAATATGTGTGGTTTATGAATAGTTATGTTTCTAAGGAGATATTTTTTAATAACAGAATACTTAATATTTAAATGTATGAGGGAATCAAAATACTAAAAACCAAAAATAAAACCTATGAACAATGTTCATTAGTTTGGGTTTCATTAATGGTATGTGTTGCAATCTTTCACTGGAGAACTAAATTTGCATGCACTTTGAGAGATCATTAACTAGTCAAACTAATGAATTCTAATTACTGTATATTAACTTGAGAAAGATGAAATGAAGAGGTAAGATACCATTCAATCTATCATTCAAAATTAGTCGACAAAACATGAGTTGAACTCTTTCAAATTCCACTGATCTAATCCTAAAATTATGAGCATAGAATGGTAAGGAATGGAATCTATAAACTAAATCAAGCACGTAAACTAAATATGCAAATTCATATGTTAAGTATAACAAATCTTTGTTGGTAATTCTGTGCTTTGCATCCAGATTACTTATCTTTGTGCAATTATGACTTGAATATAATCTTTTCATTCATATAAAGTATTCATTTACTGAGAGCAAAGTAGTAAAGATAATAATAAAACCAATTATTAGCCTATTAAGACCTGCTCTTTACAAAGAGATTGAAGTAATATCTTTCACTTTGGGTGTTCCTATACTTATAATAGTGACAAGTTTATTTCTTAAAGGGTTCCAATAACTGTAGAAATTCAAAATTATTTAAATTTCATTGGCATGAAAGAAACACAACCAATGAAATATCAAACTAAATGGAAATTGGAATCAAGAATATGTATCAAATGAGAATTAAAGTAAGCATTAGTGTTTCTATATATGAGACAAGCTACAAGTTTACTACTAACAAAGTAATTCAAACTAAACGCAAATTCTAACACATAATACTATAGAGTACAACCAAGTCTCTACAATGAAAAATCAAATTAAGATGACAAACTAAGCTAACAAAATAAAATACAAGCTATCTATGCATCTTAGGTTGGTGGGACCTTGCCAAATCATAGCGAAATACATACTTATAGTAATGTGATTAAAAAAAATCCTATAAACATAAATGGAACTTGTATTAAAGAAAAAAGTGTTCCATCTAGAAAGCATGCATAAGTTCATACACATAGTTTTATAACAATGGACAAAAAATCACATGGATCATTCCACAACTTAATTTCAATAAATTCATTTCTTGTTCGCATTACATTACAGAGTAGATAAATATATATAAACATACCTAAGTGTAGATATGAGAGTGATACCTTTGATCTCATTTACCAAATCATAAAAAATAGTTAGAATAACAATAAGATCAATCTATTTTTGATTCCTTATAACCATCCAGACAATCTTAGAAAATGTGGGAAACAAACAAATCATACTTTTATCTCATATGTTATTCATATGACATGAAATTCATATGAATAATATTGATGCCATGATATCTCTTAATAACATGTGTGCTAGAAGGTTGTTTGCGTGCAGTGGGAAGACCCAAGGTTCAACATGAATTCACCAACAAAACCCTCAACTACCATCCCTTTCAGCATCAACCACAAGAAGGTGAAGTCTCACCCGAGGTATATATGGGAACTATAGGAACTAGGTTTCCACAGTGATGAAGGGATGGGAGGAAGTCCTTATAACCATTATACAAGAATTTTTTCATTATATGTTATATCATGTGTGCAGAAACATAAGAACATGTAACCTATTCAGAAGATCAAACACATATCATATGCACACAATAAACAGAAAAACAAACACATCATGGCACATCGACACCATATTTAATGTGGTTCACCCAATACGGGATATGTTTACAACTGTCAGCTTCTTATTATACTATTCAAAATCATCCATTACAAAATATGTGCACTTCACTCATACATCATGACCTTGTCGTTCTCCTATCCCTCTATCTATCTCTATCACTGTTCACTGTTACATATCTCATATAGATTGCATTGCGTACATTCACTACTTATTACTCTTCTACTCTCATACTTTCTCACTACTTCTCTATCCAAAAACCCTTACATGTTTATACAATTACAATAGGGCTTATCCCTTATCAATGGACCCAAATTCCTAACGGATTCCTCCTTTTGTGGGCATTGATCCCTTAAAGTGAGCCAAATGTATTTCCTTCTTTTGAGAACATTTCATAGTTCCCAAAAATGGTCCCAAAATACTATCCCAATAGGCCCCCAACACTCACCTATGGCTTGTCTCGAGCCACTTGGGCCTTCTGTTGTGATCCCTTTCACATCACAACAGACTTCTCAAAATTTTCCTTTGTGGTTGCGACCTTCTCCTTTTCTTATGATTCTTGTTGTTATAACACTTTTTTCCACACTCTATCCATCATGTTTTGGTGGCCTAACCTTTCTCTCTACAAACTCAGTTTCACCATCTTGCTCAGGCAAAAGAAAAAAATTCAATTTTTTGTACATATACACAGGCTACAGTTATAAAACATGTGTATAACCATATCTCTTGAGTATGCAAAATTCATATAACATGTTGTCTACGTGGTAATGGGTTTCTTCAATATCTTTGTACTATCTTGCACTACTTGCTTCACTATGCCTTCTGCAGCTCCATGTTCTTCTATCACCCGAACGACTTCCTCCTGTAGGGGGTCAAGATTCTACGTGAGAGTCTTTTGTTCATATCTTATTTGGTTTATATATTGGTGCCACTTCCTATTCTCAACTATTTCATCCATTCATTCTGTTGGTGGCAGATTACTCATTGTATCTTTTATATTCTGTACCTTCTCCTACGCAGTCTATAGCCTCTTTTGTAATGCTTCTAGCTCCACATTATCCAACAATTTAGTCCACAACTGTGCACTCTCTTCATATAGATTTTTTCATTCCTCATCCAAGATCCTAATTCTCTCCATGGTCATCATTGATGTCTTCTCCCATTGCTCCCTTTCCTCTAGTGTGGTACTTGCAATTCTGTGAGCTTCCAAATCTACTATCTTATCACGAGAGCAATGAATGGCTTCGCTTATCTGGAAATTTTTTGTATACCTCTTGCATTTCCTAATGAAACCTTGTTTTTTTCTTCATAGCCTCATATAAATCCATCATGAGTTTACTATACTCTGCATGTAGTGCATCATTGTATGCATTTACTTTGGCCAACTCCATAGAAGTTGACTTTCCGCACAACTGGATATCTTGTGTAACACTTGTCTTCAAGATATGTAGAACATTCACAGGTAATTGTGACAACACCAAGTCAATATGGATTAATGCTTGCATGCGCTCCTGTATTTATATCATGGGGAAATATATGGTCCCTACTAAAATATCGATGACCCAAGGTTCTACTGATGTTGATGGTGCTTGTGTTGTCAGTTGTGAATTTTTTGTCTTTTTTATTCTCTCTGTATTTTCTTCTTTTATTGTTTGGGATGGCACTATCCTGGTTGATTCCAAAATATGGCATAGTGTTTCTATCTACGCTTGCAAATTCCTATGCATTTCCTCCTATTTCTATGCAGCTCATAGAAATTCTTTAGTTACTTCTTTCACATGATCTCTAATATTCTCCAGGTCATCCTCAATTAGAGACTGGATAGCTACTCACTTATAGGCTTTAATCTTCTTGTGTTTATGCATCGATCTCTCCTTAGGGTTCTCTTTTATTTTCTCTCTAGTGGGAGGTGTTGTTTGAGTGTCTCCTGCACCATTCCCTTGTTCTTCATGTTCCTTTTCTTATTCCTGATCCTTCTCTAGTTGTTGTGTCTCCTTATGCATTGTTTCTTTCACTAGATTTTTCCACTCTACTTCCCAATCATTGATAATATATCTGACATCATGTTCTATCAACCTGTAGCTAGTCGATAACAATTGTTGATACGAATCTCTCTTTTCTTGAACATACATGCAATCTGGCCCTACCTTGAATCACGTGATTTATTCGTATGCTTCCATTGTCTAAGGTAGAATGCACAGTGTGTCCTCAATGCATTTCTGGATTGTCTCCTGGTAGATGTAGAAGGTGATATTGTTATCCATTTGCCTATTCTTGTGTGTGGTATTTCACAAAAAACATATCTTTCTTCAAGGAATGGTTTCTCCATACCTTTCAAGAACTGGGTTTCTTCTGGCTCCCTCAAAGAAACCAATGCGATCAATATTAATAACCATGCATAATGGAATTTCATTCCTCTCTCCTATGCTTCCCTACAATTGGTTAAAAACTTGTTCACCAAAAAATGTTTCCTAGTTCATCTGCACTCCTGCTGCACACTTTTGTTTTGTTTATGTTACTCCCGTTGGTACCTGATCTCTAGGACACTTCATGAGTAACTTTCAAGCCAACACCTACATCACAAACCTGACAAAATCATCATTGATGTTCATTATGTCCAATCTATGTGCTCCTTTGTGCATGTCGTATTTTTCCTTGATCCTTTCTTCTAATGCTTTATCGTGAGTCTAATCTATGAACATAAGTAGTGGGTCTTCCCCTATTGATGAAAATCATGTAATCTACAGAATAATTTGGGTGCCAATCAACACTAGCCTATCTAGCCATAGGAAAGTTATGTGGATGAAAGTCAACAATAAATTGATGTAGATGTTTATTTTTAAGATTCTTCCAATATGTGGGATCTCTAATACGTTCAATATGTATGTTCACTGCAGTATTATTTCCCACTCCTGCTGCTCGATTGTTAGTACGAGTGAGTCCAGTCAGAGTGACGAGCATAGATAATTTTTTGGTGCTAACACTGGAAAATTATTTAGATATACAAGGTCATGGTCTGAAAACTTCAGGCTTCCTAGTACTCCCAACATATCTCCTAAAATAGTTAACCGAGTTTGAATCACTGGTGTAGAAAGTTCGTACTTTGGATCCTTGGGGAGTGTAACCTACTTTGTTGTTGGATTCCTGGGTGGAACATAAGACCTACGAAGTTGACTAGATCTGATGCCTCTTCTCTCAGGATTTCCTCCTACACCAGTATTGATGCCTACTTAGTACATGGTTTCTTAGTCTTCAATGTGGATGCTCCTACCTTTGGTGGTGCCATGAATTTCTGTAACTCGTCTTTGTTTGCAACTAACTCGATTCTTCTCTAACTCTTTTCTCTCTTCGAATGTCCACGAAACAATAACTCTTTCTTGTTTCTCCTTTTATTCCTTTATAGGTTTTTTCCAGCTGTTATATTTCTCTTCATGCCAAAATTATCAGTCCCATCTGATTGTATTCACATTCAATTCCTTTTAGATTTTTCATTAAATTTGTATATTTTGTTGTATCATGGTATAGATTTTCTAGCCTATCAAAATCACATCGTTGTTTTTCATTTATGACAACGCGTTCCCACCATCTCGCCATGTTTTCTCTTTAATGATTTTCTCATCATTCGTATAGGTATTTATCTTGGTTCTTCAATTCTCCTTTTCGTGCACAGTTCAATTATCTTTCCTTCCCATGACATTTTCTTATTCATCTCTTTTTCTGCTAATTTGACTCTTTGAACAATTCTTGATTTAGAACTTCAAGCCTCTTGTTCCTTCAACTGTTTATTGTGGCTTTCCTCAAGATCTTTTATTGATTTTTATTTTCTATTTATCTCTTCTTCTTCTTTTATATAATACATATACTATAATAAAGATACTATGGTACACTTACTGTGTAGTCAGGCTAGTGCACAGAAGGATGATTGTCCCTATATAGTTTCAACTAACTATTGTTGACCATTCCTTCCATGATTTACCCATTCAATTTATCCAACTGAAAATCACTTGTTTATGTTACAAATATTATCACATATGGACCCAACCACTACATTTGGAACTTTCTAGGGTTCTACAAAGATTTTTTGTCATAACGGAAAACCAGGTCTCTTATCTAGAACTTATTATATTTAATATGTTTCTCATGTCATTCCTTTTCATGTTCTTTCTGAACTTGCTGATGAAATCCTATGAAGAAATGGTCTTCCTCTAGTTCCACTAACTTTGACATTATTTTCTCTAATTCACCATAATTTGTGAGCTCTATAAGCATGGAAATGCCTAGACTCGACACAATGAACTCCATGGAAAAAATTGCTTCTTGGCCATATACTAATTGAAATGGTGTCTATCCTGTCAAATTCTTACATGTAGTTCGATATGCCCATAGTACTACAGGAATCCTCAAGTCCTAGTCATCTTGATTTACATTACATATATTCATCTACTCATTCTCTAGGATCTTGTTAAACGCTTCCACTGTTCTGTTTGTGTGAGGATGATAAGGTGTGTTGTTTTAGTGATAAATATTAAATTATTATGTTAGAGAAGAAATTGTTTTATTCAAAAAATAGGTCCCCTGATCACTGATAATGATTATCGGACATCCAAATATCGTAAAAAACATTCTTAAATAGAAACCGCACAATAATCTCTGAGTTGCAATGTCTGACAGGTTCTACTTCAGCTCATTGGGTCAAATAATTTGTCACAATGATTATATATCTTGTTCTTGACATTTTTGTTTTTGGGTTGATCGGTCCAATGAAATCAACTGCCCATCTATTAAAATCATGCAACATAACTTGTGATATTAAATGCATCTTGTCTCTTCTGGATGGCTTCCCAATGTTGGATCAGGTTTTCATTGATGACAAAGGTTTGATTAATTGATTGATGTCAAGTGATTGATTGATGTCATTGATTGATTCCAAATGATTGAATGATTGATGTAATATGTATTGTCCTTGATGAGAATGGATAGATGTCAAGTGGAATCATAGTCACATGATGTCATACATAGATAAAGATGGATATGATGCATGGTTGGATCATTATTGTCTTATCATGGTTGATAAGGTGTACAAATGAATGAACTCCAAAGTGGCCCCCTTATGGTGAAATCCCTCATGGGAAGATTCTTTACAGTTGAGTTATCCTAGAATAATTGTTGGGGAACCCATGCTTGATTGGAGAAGAATGAATTGAAGATCAGTGAATTTCTTAGTGAAACTATCCTAGATGGATAGTGCTTGTCATGCCATTTTCAATGGTATGTGGAATGTCACATAACTCCTCATGGTTTGAGAGTTATGGCCTTACGAAGTTGGAGGACCCTCATATGTTGGCTTGAATCCCCAAAAGGTCAAAGAAGTCAAAGAGATTGAAAAGAAGAAATTATTATTTAAATGATAAAGTAAAATGACAAAGTCAAGAAGGATTATTTAAATAATAAAGTGAAGTGACAAAATCAAAGAAGATTATTTGAATGATAAAGTGAGGTGACAAAGCCAAGGATAATTATTTAATTGATAAAGTAATGGAGAAATTTCTAATTATGGAAAGTGGTTAACCCTAAATGAGGAAAATAGGTTCAATGACCTATAAATGGGTTAAGTGACCTAGAAGTGGGTTAAGTGACCTAGAAGATGAAGAGTATAAATAAGAGGAAAGGGTCTCTTGTGAAATGTAGCTTTGTGTGTATCTTTTGTGAGTATCTCTTGAGCATGATTGAAGATCTATTATGAGAGAGAGATGGTATGGAGGATCACATGAACACATAATTTTTTTGGCATGTATGAGATCATGATGGAAAAAGTCTCGGAGGTTCAGAAACCCTAGTTTATGAGGTGTACATGGGCTACAGTGAGCCAGGGCGCGTACATACGTGAGATATATGAAGACAGGGCGCATATAGTGGATGAACTCATGGATATTGGTGGTTGAGCTGAGGACGGGCTCTTGAAGACTGAAGCAGGTTCCATATTTGCATTCTATGGGCTCAGATCTTCCATAGAAATTTTGGTATGGTTATATTATTGTCTTGATGGATACTATTGCTTGTTGTGTGGTGAATGCTTAAGGCATTCTTGGTATGGCTATTATGATGTGATTTGTGTTGGCTGATGGAGTGAGCAACACTCTTATGATGTAGTGTTGATATGATTGCTATAATATATTGGTTTGTTACACATGATTGAGTAGCATTCATATCGTATGGTTGAGAATCGTGAATAAGTTATTGGAGAGATTGGATGTGTTGTCACTATTTGTGGGTTAGTTTGGACAATGAAAGATAGAAAATAATATGATTGTAATTTGCAGAGGATATGAGTTGATTTTGAAGAGAAAAACCTAAGTAACTCATAAGGAATACACAGGCTGTAATACAGACTGACCACATACATACACAGGTTTTAGTGATCCAGGGCACGTACACACGTGGGATGCACTACTGACAGGTCGCGTACCTTTGAAAGATTGATATCTATGGAGGATTGTTGCCTCATCTCAGTTGGTGTGGAGGATGTAAGCTGCATCTTTCATATAGAGTTGGTGCACTTGTAGAGTTGTACTATATTCAATTGTTGTTGAAAAACCCCAAGGATTGAAGTCCGTAATAAAAAGAAAATTGTACATACATCTTGTGTTCCTTTTGTTCCTTGTGGTGATGATTTTTTGATGATACATTGTTGATGTATGTTGCTAATATATGTTCACACTAACTGGTTATAAATTACAACAATAAGTAATGAGTAGTTAGTGATTGCTAACTAATGAGTTTTGTGTAAGAGGGAAATTTTTGAAAAATATCTCCACACTCATTCACCCCTCCCCCCGCCTCTAAGTGCGGTCGGTGTTTTCAACAATTGGTATCAGAGAAGGCCTTCACTATAATCCTTAAAAATCTTGGAGGAGTTATATAGACACACAAATGGATGATGAAGTTCCAATCCTTGATGAGGAAAACTATTCTACTTGGAGAATAGAGATGAGAGTACACTTGAAGGAAATGGGAGCGGGTATTTGGAAGGCAACCATTGGTGGATCAGTTTCCTTGAAGAACAAGTCAAAGTTTGCAGCTCAAAGGGAAGGAAATAATAATGATGCATTGGCTCTCAAGACCATTCTTAAAGGACTCTCAAGCCCTATCAAAGAGAGAGTGGGAAAATACATTTCCACAAAGGATCTATGGCTAAAGCTAGAGGAGACATATCAAAACAAGAAATAAGATGTTGAAGACCACTCTATCCAGATCATTAAAGGTAAAGAATCTCCAAAAACTCTTGAATGCATTATTTCTAAATGTGATCTTGAAAAGAATTCAAATGAAGACAAAGAATCGAGTGATGATGTTATCACAAATGAAGACCTTGAAGACATTTCAAATGAAAGAAAAGAATCATGTGATGATGTTGGAAAAAAGGAAGATCTTGAAAGTATTTCAAATGAAGGTAAAGAATATCCAAAGACTTTGATTGCAATGATTCAAAATTTGATGATGTTTAATTTTTCTCTACAAGTGAAGAAGAAAATCTAGAAATAGTTTGTGTAGAATTTGATGGTAGTTATCCCATGGAAAGAATAGAAGAAGATCTATTAGAACTTCAAAATAAAGTTGAAGATAGTTTATATTAATATAGCAATTACCATTATTACATAGACTATAACTATCTTTCGGATAACACTAAGAAGCTTCTTAGGAGTAGTCAAAGGCACATCTTGAAGTTAAAGGGAATTCTCAAAGAACAAGAAGAGAGTAATAAGACTCAATTAAAAGAAAAGTAAGAATATATCACAAGACTAAAGAATTAAAAATAAGACATAGAGGTAGATGATGAGATTAGCAAAATTTTTGAAACTACTGTCCATCTCAAGACCCAAATTGAAGAAGCCAAAAGGGTAGAGGAACTATTGAAAAATCAAATTAATGAAAAGGAAGAGTCATGCCATAAGTTAGAAGTTGAAGTTGTTGATGTTAGAAATAAACTAGAGAAGTCAAACAAATTATTGAATAGCTCAGTAATCTTGAATGAAATCTTGGAAAGTCAAAGATCACCAAATGATAAATCAGGTCTTCGATAGAAGAAAGAAGCTACACATGCTGAAGCAAGCACCTCAAAGAAGCATGAGGTAAATGATGAAGAAAAGGTTGAAAGTCAGCCATATACAAAAGACAAGGAAAGTTTCAAAAGCAATAAGCAAGAAAGACATCAAGAAGATACCTTTACACCTCAAAGAAAATGGACACCAAAGAAAAGGTATGAAAGTGTTTTTCATGGTCAATGTTATTCATGTAATGAATATGATCATAAATATTTGGAATGTAGATCTTATGAAAGGAGATATAATAGAATATTTTATAACACCAGAAGGTTTTGGAGATGTTATCAAGTAGGACACATTGTTGTTCACTGTCACAACATGAGATGCTACAACTGTAGTGGATTTGGCCAAAAGTCCTAGGAGTCCTGGAACACAAGAAGAAATTCCATGATGAGGACTTCACATAGCATGACTAGAAAAAGGAATGATGTAAGGAAGGGACACATATTTGAAAATATGGAAGCTCAGAGCTCAATTTCTGAGAAGCAGGGATACCTTCAGAAGTGGGTGAAGAAGACTGAGAAACCAAAGCAGAATGAAATCCTTAAGGGAGGCTCAAGTGTGTCATCTACTGAAGCATACACAGGTGACAGTGGTAATAGTCACATACATATGTAGGCTGAGCTTGAATAGGTCATGTACATACGCAAGATGTCTGTGAAATAGGTCATGTATATGTGGTAAAGCCTTGGGAAAAAGGCAATGCACATGGGTTGCGGCTTGATGTGATAGTATAACACTCTATTATAGGGTATGGAATTATTTGGTATAGTTTTTGACACTGTTTGCTGCAGGTTTTCATGATTCTATATTGAATTATGTAAAGTGATGATAAAAAGTAATGAAAGGCCAGCTTGGATGCATGGCACTAACCCATGAATATGGATTGAGGCATTTTATGTTGAAGAACAATGTTGGTTATGACAATGAAGTTATGGCACCTTAGTTATGTGATATATCTTGATGATGCTAGCTAGAGATGTCATTGATATATTGAAGCATACTACTAGTACATGTGTTGTTGGATGTTTAGTATTTGTTGTAGTGAATGGAGGATTGATGTTGATCTGTTGATGTACATAGTTTGTACAAATTTTGAGTTTCATTGATATATCCTATGGTGTATTATTGGATTGGATGTCTTGATGATGGGCTACATATTGGAAATATAGTTGCTAAGTTGATGAGGTGATCATGTTGTACATCATTTATGAGTCATATCTTGATCTATAGTTTATGTATGATTGGTACAATTCTAGTGCATTGGTAGAGGCACCTACTAGCAGTATGATTGGCACATATTTTATGGAGGATTTGGCATACATGTATGAGGATTCATCATGTTGTGGTATCGGTGCATGGTTGATGTACTTGCTTGGTACAAGTTGTGATACATGTTAATGTACATGTTTGTTACACTCATAGATGGAATTAGGGGTGATTTTAAGAATCGCCCCTAAATTTATATATATAATAAATGGGCGAATCCCCATGATACATGGGAAAAAATGAAGGCTATTTTATCAATTATATAATATGTATATATAATTTTTTGGCGAATCTTTTAGTCAATTATATAATATTGTAAAATCTTGGTGAATCTTTCACCGAATTATAAAATCTTTTAAAAACTTGGCGATTCTATATGGATTTCTTCTTGTTGTCCTTATATTGGATATTCCTCAGTAAATGAACATTATTCATTTCAATACATGTGTTAGCTATGCATGAAGAACAATGTGGAGAAGTTTGTACAAGGTTGTAATATGTGTAGCATATCCAAGCAAGAAAATTGGAACTTTGGATTGCACCACCTGCTACTAGTCCTGCAAAGGCCATGGAAAGTATTTCAATGGATTTTCTGACAAGATTGCCCAAGAACTAAGGAAACAAATATGTGCTAGATGTTCAACAAAATAGAAATAATTATTATATGTCACGAGATGATAAGGAGATAGGAATAGTAAGCAGTGAAGTTTTTTTTCACGAATTTATCAGTAAACTTTGGCTTGCCCAATCCCATTACATATGGCAGAAATAATTGATTCCTGAGAAGCTTTTGGTCCGTGCTTTGGACCCTGTTGGACACTAAACTAAAGTGAAGGTTTATTTTCATCTGGGAATGGAAGGGCAGTCTGAGGTTGTAAACTGGAATCTGGTGCATTTATTGCGAGGGGTTGACCAAGAACATCCCAAGTCTTGGGATGAAAGTATACCATACATATTGAATTGTTATAACTAAGAAATTCATGGATCGACTCATGTATCTCCATTTGAGACTTGTCTAAATTTTCTTCCACAAACACCTTCTGATTTTTCTTTTCTAGTGTCATATGGCTACAACAACCATGAAGATGAGGAACATGCAAAATCTATGAAGTTCATACAGAAGATAGGATATACACATGAATGGGTACAAGAATCCTTGTAAAAGCCACAAGAAAAGTATAAGGACAAGTATGATAAGCACCAAAATACATAACTTCCAAATTGGACACCAAGTGGATGCATCTATCAGAGAAAAGATTCAGGTAGCTGAACAGTATGGTGAAACCCATCTGTCATGGGCATTTCAAGATTCTAGAAAAGATCAATGAGAACACCTTTTACTGTAAATACAGACTAGTTGAACATGTTTGAGGCATCTTTTTCAGATGAAGAACCCAGTCAAGGAGCCTTGATCCTCGCTGTAGAATAACTCATGCCAAAATTAGCAGGTAGTATTGCAACAATATCAAGTGTTGTACATGAAGACCAAATCTACCTAGTAGGATGAGATAGAGTTGTTGTGAAGAAAAAAGAGAGAACTTCCCCAATCAAGTAAGAGTACACCTGACATCAATCTCATAAAAAATTCCACAAGTTGAAAGTTCACGGGTAGCATGAACCTCAAAGGGGGGAGATCTGATTGAAATCAGGTCTCAATTAAGTACATGAATTTCTAAAAATCCCACAACAGACTAAGGCAATTACTTGATGTTGAAAACCACAAGGAGGTAAAGTCGCGATTTAAAACTTTGTGACCCTATAAGGTTCAATTTGACAATTATGGAAGACCAATGAAAAACGAGTTGAGTTTCCTTAAGATTGCAACAGGGGACTAAAATATGACAAATGTTGTGAGATCCAGTTATTTTTCTTGCTTAGGAATAAAGCCACATAAAATTCAATTTTCTTCACTTACCTCCACAACCCACCTTACCTCTTTATTTTGACCCTTCTACATGAAAGAGGGAGCTTTCAAATTATGAGATTTTGGGAAGAAGATAATTTTGTCTGGTACAGTCTATCAACCCCTTATGCAGAGTTCTTCACACATTGTCAACCTGCATGCTGTCAACTTTGTATGATTAGTATTGCAAACATGCAAGGAGAGATGTATGCAGAAAACCTTGCATGTGATTGAATAAGAGTATCCTACCCCTTGATCTAGTTGGCCTAGCAAGGAGGTCTTGATACATAATTCTACTCTTCATCCGGTTGGAATTGGCAACGACACCATGACTTGGTTGGGACCAACAATGCAGTATTCTCTATAGCAGAAGAACCTTCCTATGCAAGTTTTGGATTGTCAGAATCCCTGCCTTGATCTGGTTGGGGCAAGAAAGGGTATTGTTGCATGGTTTAATGTAATTCCTTTTTTATATATGTTGTCCCTCAGATTTTCCCCTCTTCACAACTAGGCCAAATGCCAGGGTGTAGTGTGCAGGATTGATCCGGATTATTTTCGGCACGAAATGAGAGCGGAGATATAATAAAGAAATGCACAGAGATATCGTGTATATCCAGTAATATAACAAAAATATATCAGATATGCAACCGTAAACACAGAGATACAGTAATACATGATTTCTATTAATGAAAGAAATGTACAGAGACTGTAAAATACAAAGTGAAAGACTCGCTAGAATGGTGGCAGCTTATCTCTGAGAAGAGATGTGACGGCTACTCGCATTCGCAAGAAGATGATTACAAGGAGGCTCAAAAGGACTTTTTACAATAGATGGGAATGCCAAAATTCCTACACATCCAAAAACCTAACCCTAGGAGATGAAGCACCAAAATCCACGTGGGCCCCATTTGGGTAAGTGAGTACATCAACTTCCCGGGGTCGTAACTTTTGCATACGATCTCCGCTTTAGGCGTGTGATAGCTCGTTGGAAAGGTATCGTCGAGGAGATTCATTTTGGGGGCTAAATCATGACTTTGGCTATCATTGAGAACCTATATCTCGAAAAACCTTCATTTAGGCCCTCAAAATGGCCCCGGAAGTTAAAACCTGCTAAAAATAGTAAATTGCCAAAATTGCCAGAAAGCCATTTTGAGCCATTTGGAAAAGGTGGGTGGCCACCGATATCCACATAGATCAAGGATGCAACTTCGTGCACCACTATAGGGCTTTGAGCCAGTCCTTGGGCCAAAGGGAGGTACCCTCAATATTTCCTAAGGAAATAATTCTCTCGTCTATCACCCGAGAATAACTTATTTAACTATGAATCTTAGACTGTATTTATAACAAAGACCTATGGTGCATGGAGTTCATCTCTGCTATGGTTTCTGAAAGGAGTTGTGATATTTTTAAAGTGACCGAGGAAAACAAACTATTTAGGATTGCCAAACATAGTATCAAACAACTAGTGTGGAAAAGGGTTCCTTAATCATACTCTCAATCTTTGGAAGGTAAATGAACAAAACATGAATTATCCACATAAAAAGAGGGCAAGCCATACAGTCCTATAAAACATGTTCATGAGATAGATGGGTAAGGAAAAATAAAATCCATTGATTTATTCAGCACCATGAAGACAAAAATATGAAGGGAAACCAGCATAACTTTGTTTGAATCCTATTATTTCATTAGCGACAACTTTGCCCCAGTCCCGACTACACAATAAAACTTAACAGTTCTTTAAATTACAATGGAGGACACCAAATGGGGACTATAAAGTCTCAATCCTAGGCCTCTTTCTTTCATTCTAATAGGTTGGAGCTTCAAATAACATTTACATAGAGAGAGACATAGAATGAGGAAGAGAGAAAGAATGAAAACAATGTTGGTGATCCCTAACCCCAAGCCCTATGATACAAATGTTGGTTGAACTCCCTTGAAAATTTTGTAACTTGTCAGTATGAAAAAGATTGATCCTTTGTCCAGTTGTGGGGACATTCTTTTATAACCCTCTAGAGCCTACTCTCTAATTTTTGCATCTTACTGGTGATGAAAACAAATTAGGCCCGCTTGTGTGGAAAATAATGTTAGGTAGCTAGAGAGGCAGTGGGGGGGGGGGCGGCGGAGGGCCCATAGTTATAATAGTGGAGGCCATTCAATGTAAGGTAGACTAGGTCCACTATATTATTAAATAAGGATCACTATGGTAGTTAGACATAATAAATGGGTAGTTAGATATAATAAATATAAGAGGACTTCTTAGAAGGTTCTACTTCTAGAAGATTCCTCCTCTAGAATGTTATTAGGTGATGGTAGAACTATATAAAGGGGTTCAAGTGATGTAATGGGACATGAAGAGAAATATTGTATTTGGATCTGATTCTCAATAGGAGGATGCCCCCTTGAAGATGCAAGTGAACTGGAGAGGATCACTTCCATAATAAAATTCATTGTATGGTGGTGCCCTACCTCAAGGGTTTTGGTAATAATAAAGTGTGGTTTCTTCTATATTGCTTTGTGGATATATTGTGTATTCAGTATTTGTGATGATTATATTTGTATATATATTCAAGTTCTTAACAATTGGTATCAGATCACTTTCCTTGGCAAACATTGTGGACAAATATTTTTTATTTTTGCATATTTCTTCTTCGGAGAAGAAAAAAGAGGGCGGCGACATTCCATAAATTTTTGATATATTTTTGTGAAACATTTGTAGAAACTGGTTGTAGATCTGAGTTCCTCTTAGAAAAACACCCAATTTGAAAAAACAAATCGTCCGAAACAGAGTCCGGGAAATCAAGATATTGAAGTTTTAAAATCTGCAATTTTCAAGGTTTTTTCCGCTGACGACGACGTGACATTTTTTATTTATGTAGCAGTTGGAGGCCAAATTTTCCCAAACAAAGTACATATATGAGTTCCTCTCACAATTTCACCCAATTTCAGAAAAAAAAACCAACCGAAACGGAGTCCGGGAAGTGAAGTTATCAGCATTTTAATTTTAGCAGTTTTTCAGGGTTTTTCCGGTAAACGCCACGATTTTCTGCCGTAATTTATTGTTCTATTTTTTGGGTTTTTTCATGACGATGTCGGGACTACAGATTTCATAGGGTGCTCAGATGGATATTTCTTCTCAAACACTCAAATAAATTCTACATATTACTGAAGCATTCAAAGCCCAATGGTGTGGCACATTGCATGATAGATTCCATGACCTTGCAGATGGCCTCAATGATAGTTTTCGTAGTATTCCAGATTCATTGGATAGCATGCAGGAGATATTTCTTATGGAGGACATCATGAATGAATATCATCAAAAAGTGTATTCTTGGTATGATTTGGTGGATGATTGTGATGATTGGTATATGGATAGTTGTCATTTCTGGGATGACAACCACTTCCATCTTCTATTTGATGACTCTCCTTCACATCATATAGAGCACATTATGGAGAGAAGTCCAATGTCTTCTATGCACACTATTTTTCAGTATTTTTCAATACTAGTATGTTATTCAAATGATTTTTGGGATATGGAGGGATCTATATATTTGGATCCCCATGATCAATGTAGATCTTTGGAGTATCATTTTCAGTTGGTTCTTAAGTTCAGATATATTTCGTGTGGAGTTCACATGAACACTTGGGCATGGGACCCCAATTCACAATCGATGTTGGACTACTTCAGCATGATGGTTTTCATTTCTACATGGGACCATGGTTCTCTAGTTTACTTCAACACTATGGTCCACACTTATCCATGGGACCCTGGTATATGGTTGTACATCAAGCATTGAGGACAATTCTTTCATAAGGGGGATGGAATGTTAGGTAACTAGAGAGGTAGTGGGGGGGGGGGCGGAGAGCCCATAGTTATAATAGTGGAGGCCATTCAATGTAAGGTGGACTAGACCCACTATATTATTAAATAAGGCTCACTATGGTAGTTAGACATAATAAATTGGTAGTTAGATATAATAAATCTAAGAGGAATTCTTAGACGATTCTACTTCTAGAAGATTATTCCTCTAGAATGTTCTTAGGTGATGGTAGAACTATATAAAGGGGTTCAAGCAATGTAACAGAACATGAAGAGAAATATTGTATTTGGAGCTGATGCTCAATAGGAGGATGCCCTCTCGAAGAGGCATGTGAACAAGAGAGGATCCCTTCCATAATAAGATCCATTGTATGGTGTTGCCCTACATCAAGGGTTTTGGTACTAATAAAGTGTGGTTTCTTCTATATTGCTTTGTGGATCTATTGTGTATTCAGTATTTGTGGTGATTATATTTGTAGATCTATTTAGGTTCTTAACAAATAACCAAATGCGGTTATCCCTCTATTGTGGTTTCTTTCCCTTTCTAGAAGTTTCTCTTTTCTATGAAGGCGACCTTGTTTTTTGTGAACTCTGAGCAGTTGGGGCGGGATTTGTGGTGGCATACTCATATATTTCACTTAGCCATTTCAGGTCACTTTCAGTTTTTGTTTCCCTTGAGATTTCGAAAAGATTTATGTAGATTAGTATTCTTGGTGAAATATACTAGGGGTAGGATTTAGAGGAACCTTTGAGTTAGGGTCCATGCTGAGATGGAAGGTTGTACTGTGTACATGCTCCAAAATCTCTAAAACTGTTAGAGCAGATCCCTGATCCGCCATTACTGATAATTCTCCTTTTGCAGCCCTCACTATTTCATCATATTTTTCTGGGCTATGTAAAACCTATTTATTGTCCCAAGGGGACTATATCTTACATGTCTCCATATATGACACATCATTCATGAAAGTAGCAATCATGGATTCTGTTGCTCTAGAATTTTGATCGATAGCCCTCCAATATCTCAGTTTAGCTACATATGTGTATCTGTCTGTACAAACTGAGGTTTTTTCATTAACCCCTAAGGACTCTAGAGTTTGGTTCGAAAGAGAATTCAAAACCTTGTTTGCCTCTTCTGCAATATGAGCCCTGGTTTCCACCTCATGTCTACATTCATCCAAAAATTGCCTCACTCATTAAGGAAACTCATCAAATTTGAGTAGAACTCCAACTACTCTTTAAGGTGAGGCATGTCTCTCATATTGAAACATAAAAGATTTAATTCTTCTCAATTTGGATACAAGGCTCAAGCATTGCCTCTTCCTAGGATTTTTCTTACTTTTTCTTCAAAATGTCTACCCCTCTTTGGTAGCAATCGACTCAACCTTTTAAATTTTAATCTATTCCTTTTTTCTGGGCCTCTTCCAGCTTTTGGCCTTTTTTCGTTAGATCTTATTTTCTCTTTTCAACCAAGGCCCATGAAGACCTAGCCAACTATTCACTCTCTTGATTCTTAGCCTCCCATGCCTTGACTTCCATGACCAATTCATTTATCCTATCCTTCCACTGATTTGTATCTAGATCTTTGGACATGGCCTACATGTGAACTAGAGGTAACTTCTTCTTTTGTTCTTGGTTAAGTCTGAATTCAAGTAGAAATTACTACTCTTGATTCATCTAATTGAGCTCTCAGGGAGGAGATTTCAGTCCAATCTTCCTTTAGTGATGCTATTCTTTCTTCAAGGGATTTCTTGGAGGCGTGAAGAACAATGTTGTTCTTGTTCAAAAAAATCAATCTCCCATTCCAACTGTTTCTTCTCTGATTACAGCTTCTATAAAACTATGAGTGTTGCAACTGATCTTGTTACTTCTAGGACTTTGATTTTCTCTCTCTTCTCTCTCAAAATACCAACAACCTCAATAGTTGTTTGAGGATATTTCCCTAAAGAGACAGTCTTTTCCTCTGAAATCCCTTTTTCTTTCTCCAAAGCCTTTACTTTCAGGTTCAAGTACTGATTCTCTCAAAGTATGGACCTTGATTTCCTCTTGAATTTCTCATTTTCGAAGGTAGTCTTGACATAACCATCATAAACTATGTTGTTGGAGCTCTTTTCCATTATGATGGTGTCAATATGAGACAATTCACAAGTTTTCTACCTTCATATCTGCTTCGGGTTTGAAAACTAAGGGCTCGAAAGTAACCACGGTGAGCTAATATGTGAGTCCATCATAGATAGGGAGCATCCTAGGTTGTGAAACAAGATTGTCAGGCTCTAGGGCTAAGAGGGATACATCAATTCTTCTCTACTTCTCCTTTTCTTCCCTCATGATATCATAGGGGTCCATGGAGTCTGGGGGTTGAATGTTCTCAAATAAAGGGAGGGAAGAGCTAGTCTCTTGAGAGGTCTCAACACCAAGCATGTTCGAAATCCTCCTGGAAAGGCTACAGTGAGTAATTCTGAGAATATGGAGGGAGTACAAGTGGATTGGGTCATTTGATAAAAACACCCAACTACTTCCAGCAAGCTATTCTCTAGGGTGCTTTCTACTTGTCCTTTTGTTTTAGGATCTCCAGTTTTGGCCTTCGTGGTCTAAGGCCATACTCCATTTTGCCCATTTTCTCTTTTGCTTTTCTTTTTCTCTTCTAACTCTCTTGCCTCTTTGTTCTCTACCTCTCTTACTGGTTGGAATTTTTGTTCTACCCCTATTAATCTTTCCTACTATTACTGTTGCTACAACCATGATTTGTCTTATTTCCTCTCTAGCTGCTTGTTTTTTAGTTGCATTCCTAGCCACCCACTCTTCCTCATGATTCTAGGGAAATGCCCTACTAATATTTTTTCGTTCTTCCATGTCCTCTTCATCCTTCTTTCTCTTCTATCCGCTTACTTCCTCCCCCCTATCCTTTGTAAGTGTAGCCTCTGGAGGCTCTTCTACTTGACTATGTTCTTGAATGGGGGGTGTTATTGCGTAATCTATACTTTCCCAAAGCCTAAAGGAAAGTAGGCTTAGATTGATGTAACACGGAGGTAACCCTGTCAATGTCACCCCTAGAGGGTACCTCTTTCTCTTTAGGAGGAGGAAAACCTCACTCCAAGGGCGATGTCCCAGGACCTAGTCGGTTGATGAAGGGCACAAAGACACGGTGAAAACCCACCCCTCTCTATAGGTCACTCAACAAAATAAGTCACTTGTGTAAAGTTTAAAGGGACAAGGGAAAATGAAAGTGGATTTGTACCTTCCCTTTACTAATGAAACATCAAATGTTAGTAGAAACAATTATAATCAATGACTTCTTAAACAAATTATGTGTTGCTAGAACAAGTTATTATACAATAAATATTAGATTACAGTGGCAGCAATGTATCTTGAAAGTTGCAAGTTATGATGACAAGGAAAAGATACAAGGGTCTTGAAAACTTGATAATTCTTTGTCACTAACAATTTTCAAGATAAATACAAGTCAATAAATGACAAAGAAGGGGTTGTCAAAGTGTTTATAATACCAACAATTTAATAGCTATGACAGCAACAAACCACTTTAGAAAAAGGGACTTTTCTAAGGCAATAGCACACACTTTTAGCACTTAATGATAGCAATTTTCCTAGCACGAGATTCTAGGAAGTTTTGTTGTTAGCATGGGATGATGAGGGCTGCAAAATGTGGTTGTAGCAACAGTTACAACAACAACAACAAAGTAATTTATAATAGCTTCAGAAATGCATCTTTAGAATAGTAACAAGGATAGTTTAAAGCCTCAAAGTGATAGTGCTTTGGCTTGTGCAATTTCTGGGTTGGTTTACTTAGTTAATGGGCTTGATAAAGATGTTAATAAGAGGTTGTAAAAGTGATGTTAGCAACATATTACTTAGTAGTTAGTAATCTATACTAGTATAGTAAATTAGTAGAGTATGAAGTGAAAGAGTTTGAGTTGAGTCTTATCAATAAATAAGAGGAGAGGACTAGTGCCTTCAAGGGTAGTGGAGGAAAGGAGGGTAGCTTCTTCTAAGGCTGTAAATTAATGACGATGCACAAAATTCTAAGAGGGAAAAATTATAGGAGAATTAGTAACTTAAGTCCTCCTAGACTTTGACCTCAAGAGAAAAAATACTAGGATGTAGGCAATTCTAGCAGTAAAGTATGGGTAATGGAGGTATTTATCCAATCAACAAAGGGGTTTGCATAGCATTGTTTATGGAATCTGAAATTCAACCACCATATTTATGAAAGTATAATTGCATTAGAGGAATGTCAGTCTCATGTTAATAGGCTTCCTATGATGTACACATAGGAACCTAGTGCATAGACAATTTTTCTCTTCGCTTAGATAAGTAGAGCTCATTTCCCTTTCTAAATAATCAATAAGTATTTTCAAAGAAAATAAAAATAAACATAGTGTTAGAATATGAAATATGTGTGCTCGTTTTACCATTGAAAATACTCTTTTCACCCAACCACGGGCCGAAGCCACCCTCTAAGCACCTTAACCTTGACAGAGAATCATTCCGGAAGCAAACCCTAGGCTAGATAGCCAAACAATGGGTAGCACACCTTTCCCTAAGGAGAGTGCACCAACAAGAGATGATCATATAGTCCAAACCCTATCTAAGAGATAGTCCAAGCCAAACTGCTAGTTGCAGCAAATGCAACAACAACTCTCCTCCAAACCTGCATAGAAACTGGGCAATTGTAGTGCACACAAGTGTTGCTCTGCAATTCTGAGATTGCCTGCCAGAATGAGAACTGGCCTCCTTTATTTATAATAATTATGGCTAACTGACTGGGCCAAATTCTCATTCTGGGTATCTGTCTGTTCAGTATATATTATTATTTTTGGCTGACTTCTTCTCTTGGAGGCTAATAACCTAATATAAATTATCTTCTTGAGACGACAAGTCTTCTAGGTTTATTATCCAACTCATTAGGGTTTCTTCTTGCTTCTCAGAGTATTCTATCCTCATTAGGTTTACACATGGAGGTAAATACCTCTTGCAACTAACATAATATCAACACTCCCTCCTAGCTAGGGAGGTATTACATGTAATGGTATTGAGCATAAAAACATACCATTCACCCAGTAGCATCAACATAGTTGTATTAGCTGGATCATGACTAGATCATGAGCAACATCATCATCATCATTGGCATTAGCTACATCATCTCTCGAAACCATACTCTATCCGAGTAATCATATATGATGCTCACTCCACAAAGTGATACAAGAGCCATTCTTCTAATCTAGAAGAGTAAATGCTTTGAACCATTTTCCATTTGGGAAATCTTTGTCCTTTGATTATCCATCTAATTGATAATCATTTCCAATACTATTGATAGTCTTCAAGGAAATCGAAACAAAATAGAACATAGTTGTGTATATCCATAGTAGTACATAACTACAATTTAGTGGTACACTACCACACCAGGTAACACACAAGCACTTGATAAGAAACGTATAGTCACGAACAGTGGAGCACATCCACCACAGTAGTATACATCTACTGTCATATAATATTCATAAAAATCATCTGATATCAACCTGCACAGAAACAATGTTATGATATAAACTGAATCATCTAGGCCAATCTTTCACTCACATCTGTGAGATCTGAAAGAATATATGCCCTCAGAGTATAACAATGAGATATTTGGACTATTCTTCTCAAACAAGGAAGAATAATTGTCCTGTTTTCTGAACCTGGACCATTCCCCACCCTAGGCCATTCTTCCTACACTAATAAAAGTGCACCCTAGAGAGAATGTATAAACCCTAAGGAATGCCTATCCCTGATTGTTGAGCCTGGACCATTCCCCACCCTAGTCCATTCTTCCTACACTAATCAAAGTGCACCCTAGAGAGAATGTGTAAACCCTAAGGAATGACTGTCTGGACCATTTTCTCTATTATCCACAAAAGGAAAACATTGTCCTGTGTCAACCTCCAAAATGGACCATTCCTCATGTTAACCACAATGAGAAATCATTGTGTGACGAGGTGGTCCAGTATTCTTGAGTAACCCTCAAGAAGAGATACTTCCCTAGACCACTCCCCATGTTAACCACAATGGGAAGTTGTTGTCTATGATACATCATCAATATGGACCATTTCCCATGTTAACCACAATGGGAAATCGTTGTCCGTCAGAAATCTCAATCCACTTTCCGAACCGGAAAGCATCTGTCCAAGATGGACTATTTTTCAATCTTGAAAATGAATGTCCTCAATAATATTATCAGTTCTCCCTCCCAACCTGGGAGTCATCTCTTCATTTTTCAATAAGGAAGTCGTCTCCACGAGCTCCATCTTGAGTACGCAATCTCTTTAATCTTGGATAGAATATTTACCAAAATGTCTGCTTATCTGCTCATCTGTGGAGATATGTATTGGAGAACCACTTTCTCCTTTCTGGACTTCATCACGGATAATGTAATGCTTGATTTTAAATGTACTTTAGTCTAGAACACAGATTTTCTATGAAGGCTTCATGTAGCTCTGAATAATAGAGTATATCATTGTTGGAAAACTGGAACATATCCATGTGCAACTTCTTCTGTCATCATGAGATCTGATCTACTCAGTAATCATCTTGATGTTATAATAAATCTTCACCACACTTCTTCTATGCAATGGAGGTTCTCCACCAAGTTATCTTCTTCTATCTGCACACAAGGGTCTCTTTCTGGTATTCCTCAAAGTCTTGAGATTTCTCTTCATACGCTCTTTATTCAATTTCTCTAGAGAACATTCTTTGCATTCATCTAATGTATAACTCCAACTCTTGGATGTTGTGGATGATATAATGACTTATGTAGAGATAAGTCTGGTTTACTGGAACAAGTAATCATCATAGTATTCTCCCTCCATCTAGGAGAAACCCTAGTTTTGGATCTCGCAATGCTTTCATTCATAAGTCATCCATACACTGTTCTTCATCACAACTTTCAGTTCCTCTACTTGATTGCTTGAGCTTATATCAGGCTGATAGTCTTGTGATTATTGATACAATGACTGGTTGTTCTGGCTTCTCTTTCTTTCTTGGAATCTTCATGTGTTTCTTGGGTCCATGGAGTTTCGTATAGATTCCATGCTCTAAACATTCCATCATAGGATCAAGGATGTGGACGGACAACCAGGGATACTTTAAGGCTTCTCTTTGAAGAATATGTACTATCTTTCATGGCTGTTATCATGGATATATACTTCATCATCTTCAATGGATCATAGGATTAGCTCCCTCCTAATCCTTGCTTCATGTATGAATGCATATAATCGGCTCCCTCTGTCTAACAGAGCCCACACTTCCATCTGCATCCTTATTGTCTTCTGCATTATATAATTGGATCTCTTGTATAACAGAGTCCACGCTTTCATCTTGTTGTCTTCTACAAAACTTCATAAGTCTTTTTCCAATTTCCTCTCGATTACTGACCTCTTTCTGTCTTTGCTTCTTCTGAGTCTCTTCATGATTGATTCGACTTATCCTGCAATAGCTTCCACATGATTTGTACTTCATCCTTTCATGTGTATTATCTAATGATATCCATTCATATCTTGTTGTTATTCCATAGGTGTAGTTATCCTTGGAATACATTATCTTTCAAGAGATAGATATACAAGATATGTACAAAGACGATGCAAACAAGATATGTACAAGAAATAAGAAGAGTTTTGTTACCTTTAGAAGAAGAAGTCTCTTCCATCCTGCTTAGTTTTCCTGGTAGGTTCCTTTTCTTCGGCAATTGATGCTTCATGTTTCTCCTTCCGTTTCTTTAGCTCGGGACAATGATTCTTGTAGTGACCATACTTTCAACAGTTGAAGCATTGTACTTATGAAATGTCTTTATCTTTATTTGGCTTCCTCCTTGAACCAAAATTCCTTTAGTTCCTGAAGTTCTTGAATCTTTTTGTGAAGGCTTGATCATCGTACTTATTTTGGGGTTTCTCTTTTGCACTGATCCTTGATTCTTATTGAGCACAACAAGTCCAAAGTTCTTCAAATATCGGATACTCCTTTCTTGTGTTCATGCTTGCAGCAAATGCATCCCACATCTTGGGAAGACAATTGAGTACTATGTTCCTTCTCTGAGATGATCTCTTCAATAGCTTGTAGTTGATCTCTTAACTGATAAATTCTCACAAAGTCTGATGTTATGTTGTCATCATCATTCATCTTCATGTCATGAAGCTCATTCTTCAGACTCATTACTTGTCCAATGTTTCTAACTAAGAAGAGGTTTGTTAGGGCTTCGTACATCTTCTTCGATAAGTCAAGATGGGAGATGTAGGGTATCAAGTGGTATTTTATGGATTCCAATATGATACTCATAGAATTAATGTCATCGTCTTTGAACTTCTCCATAGCTACAACATTTTGAGGTTCCTTCTCTTTCCCTTCTTCAAACTCTGGTTTCACGATCTTTCCTTTCACGATATCCAACACTTTATTCTTGGCAAGGATGTGGTCAATCCTTGTATTCCATGATATATGAAGTTAAAGAATCCATATAACTTGTTCTCTGACTTCATAGAATAATTCATGGCTGCCTTGATTTGGTCAAACCCTAGATTTGACCACAAACTCAAACTTCACATCTTGGCTTGCTGAGAGTATCAAGAGATGCACTAGTCTAGAGCGCCCTGATCTATCCGAAGATTAGGTAAATCCATTCACTTAAGGTGCCTCAACAAGAGGATTAGGGTTTCTGCAACTGCTTCTTCTAGTAACCCTAACGACAGTGTCTTGGAAGCTGCTTCTGCTAGTATCCCTAGCGGCAGTTCCTCAGCGAGCTCAATATCCTAGCGGTTATGTTTCCTTCCAGCATTTAGACTGAATGAAGGAGGTGTGGGCCCATAACCTGTTAGAATATGAAATATGTGTGCCCGTTTTACCATTCACAATACCCTTTTCACCCAACCATAGGCCGAAGCCACCCTCCGAGCACCTTAACCTTGACAAAGAATCATTCCAGAAGAAAACCATTGGCTAAATAGCCAAACAAACGGTAGCGCACCTTTCCCCAAGGATAGTGCACCAAAAAGAGATGATCAGATAGTCCAAACCCTAGCCAAGAGATAGTCTAAGCCAAATTGCTAACTGCAGTAGCTGTAATGGCAGCTCTCCTCTAAACCTACGCAGAAACTGGGCAATTGTAGTGTGCACAAGTCTTTCTCTGCAAATCTGAGACTGCCTGCCAGAATGCGAACTGGCCTCCTTTATTTATACTAATTTTGGCTATATGGTTGGGCCGACTTCTCATTATGGGTATCTTTCTATTTAGTATATATTATTATTTCTGACCGACTTCTTCTCTTGGAGGCTAATAACCTAGTATAAATTATCTTCTTGAGTCGACAAGTCTTCTAGGGTTATTAGCCAACTTATTAGGGTTTCTTCTTCCTTCCCGGAGTATTCTATTCTCGTCAGGTTTACACATGGAGGTAAATACCTCCCACAACTACCATAATATCAACACGTAGTAGATCCTAAAAGGTGAAGATGCTCAAGTCAAAAGGTCAAGATGCTCAAGTCATGCCAAAAAATGAAAGGAAATAAAAAAATCTTTCCTTGACCATCAAACATATTAAAAAAATAATCATAATTATGGAGAACAGATTGAGTGCCCACAAAATAACTAATGTCATATATTAATCCTAAGACCATATGTTTCTCAAATAAATGTCATGACAAAAAGATGAAAAATAATTTTTTACTCAACAAAGGTCTTTAACTTTAACCCAAACCCTTGACTTAATGGAAATCAGATGAAGCCAATCATTCCATAACAAAAGGTTCAATCAAACATCAAATGAGAACTAGAAGCATTCAAGGGCCTAACAAATTTTTAACCAAAATAAACACAAAATTCCAAACTTGACAAAATGCTCCAAAATGCAACAAACAAACAAACCATTAAAATTTATCAACATATTAGAGAAAGACATCAAAGAAATTTCATCTACTTGAATGAGCCCATTCTTGCTTAGCGGAACTCCTGTTAAATCAGGTATCTACCCTTTAATAATAGGACACTATCTATATGAAGAGATAGGTCCCATCTTCATCAAATTCTAACTTCATTTCCTGTCGCATACAAGAAAGAGACAACGTAATAGTTAAATATAAAAAAAATCAATCTTAAAATAACTTGCATCAATAAAATGTGGCTCCAATTTTACAATGAAAAACACAAAATATAGATTATAGAACCTATTTTTACCTGAAATGCATCCTCAAACTGGCATATAGTAATCTTTCTATGATAAAGAATTTCTGACCTACTCCAAAAATAGAGGAAAAATGTATCACAAGAATCACGTTATCTGTTTTATTCCATTCACTATTTCTGTCACCACCAATGGAACACATATACCAAAATAAGTGTTCACTAGGCCCTCATATATATTGGATTAGATCAAATGTTGCGGTATATCAATTTCCTAGTTCTCATCTTGGTGCTCATTTTCTTCATCCTGAACAAGACCTTCTCCAGATGGAATATCATTATGAGCCTCCAAAGAATTATGTTCCATATCAAGTTCATTAGAGAAACTTGTTATATTATTTTCTCCCCTTCTATCACAATCTGATCACCAAAGAGCTAGTGCTCTTTCATATGGAAAATTGGAAATGTCATACTTTGTTACATATAATCTCAAAATTATATCCATATGTCTATCAATCTTGCTCCTTATCTTTGAATTCAAAAATGATAGTGAACTAAACATTCTCTCATCCTCCACTGATCCCAAAATCATGGTTTGACACAAATCCGCTAATTTGAAATATTCGGATATGTTTTCCTGTAAGTATTGGATAGCACCTAAAATAGTCCATAATATTGTTACTGCACCATATTCTAGAGGATTCTCCAAAGCGTGAAATTGATTCCACGTTGTTTCAGCGAAGCGTGTGGCTTGTTGAAACAATTTTGATTGATCCAAAATACCTTCAACTTGTTCTCCATGTATCTTGACCTTCTTGCAAAAGTGGTACAATAAAGTATTTAATTTTGCCACAAAGTCACGTTTTAAAGTAGGTTGACATTTTAAATTTTTCCAATATTTAGGGTACATCACAGACATGGCCTCCAACAATTCATCTCAAGGGAATCGTTTTCTTATCTCCGATGACAATGACTTTTCAATTTCTATCAAGTTGCATCTCACTGAAAGGACAACATTGTCGAATAGGTATCTTGACACAGGGAACTCTTTGGTGGTTCTTCTTGTCTTATCAATATATTGAAAAGGAACCATATACCCACGCAATTCCATACATAGTATCCCTTTTTCATCAAACTTCAAATAATTTTCAGTATCTTCTATATCAATAATCGTAGTCCAATTTGTAAACCGTGAACCTGCGAAAGACTCTAGCATCGTATACAAATTATCCAATGAAAGGTGTTAGCACCAATTTTTGCAAGGAGGGTATTTTCTCCCGTTTTCAGACCCTTGATGTAGAATGCGAAGAAAGAGGGTGTGAAAACCCATCAAATGTGTTCCAGTCTAAGGCCACAACCTAAGCGTAGAGTGCAGCCCATAAGAGAAGTCCATTTCAGATTTAAAAAATCAAGCGAGCGAGTAGTTTGATTTCAATGGCAAGGATCATTTGGCGAAGCAGATCGACGGTCGGCAGGGAATCCCAGTTAATAGAGTTGCATCAGGATTAACACGATGGATAACACCTATATTACATGCAAGACAGGTTATCAGTCATCCATCCAAAGGACGCGTGGCACGAAATCTAGTCGTGTCAGCATTTCGACATTTGGGAGTTTGAAGGGTGATGGTTTCTCATCACTATACCCCAAACCCCGAAATTCTGAAAGCACCCAGAGTCAGGCCCACTGTCATGGAATTCGATCACAAGAGGCATAGACTTGGGAAAAGGGTGCTGGCATGCGCCATGTGATGGGATAGACCCTAAGCCACTGACGTCATATCAGCCGTCCGATCCAGTTGGGACGGGTGGTATACAGACGATGTTTTGGGGATCGACATTTCGAGAGACAAGGGACCTCCCATCCACTGCGGCAAAAATCATCGAAATGCGAAACACCAATAAGTGCTTTTGAAGCTAAGCCCATGGTGCTAGCGCTCGGTCACATCAAGCGAGCATGGTAATGGAGGTAGCCCTCTTCTAAGGTCAAAGGCCATCTCGACCATTCCTCTGAAGGACATGCAACACACATCCGTGCTCTCACGGTTTGGTTAATCGAGATTTTAAGGAGGAAGTGCATCGCAAACTCCCTATGCCAGAAACCCTGAAGGGATTGGAACCGTTCAATCTGAGGACACACATCGCAATATCTGAGCCACAAGTGGCCCCCCCCTGCCTGCCATATTGCTTACATGTTGTTCCCTCCTCAGTTCAGTGCCCTCTTGTATCCTGCCACGTCCACCCACATGGCCCCTCCTCGGCACATCATCCTCATCATCTCCACCTGTGTCCTCTTCAGACTGCGTGGCATCCATCAGCCGATGTCATAGTTCCCGCCACCGCCTCCGCAGTGTTCACACCTTCACCCCCTCATCGTGCCGTTGTCCACATCCACCACAGGGGTTCCTGCATAGCAGTCCGACTGTTCAGCTGACCCAGGTGGCACCAGGAGGAAACCTCCACGTCCCAGGAGGCAGAGTTGACTAATATCGTTCTTGATCCCTAGACAACATTTATTGCAGTTGCTGGAGGTGGTTAAACATCATCTCTGTTATAAATGGAAAGTCCTGCAGAGGACTAAAAGAATGCCGACTCACCTGCTGGATAGTCAGTGGTCTGATTGTGTCTACCAGAAGTGCACGATCTTTCGGAGTCTGCACGCGCAGACTTTCAGAAGCCCTGCAAATGTAATTATTTTATTGTTATTTATTGTTTTTGTTGCTGGGGTTTTTTTTGGAGTATATGAAGGCGTTTTCACCATTTTTGTAATCATCGATGGTAGAGCGAAGCTCCCGATTGTAAAGTTTTAACAGACACTCTAATTCTCTAGTTATGCATCTGTATGTAAGATTTCTTGTTTAATGACAGACAGTTTTCTTACCCCATCTTATTTTCATCTCATACCGAGGGAGTTCATGATTGAATGATTCACATGAATTATTGCAATTATCTTACGATAAAGGATTTATTGTTGCATTGTTGTATTCTCCAGTTTTTTGCATTTGAATGTAAGAAGATCTTGTGTTTAGATGTTTACTCCTACAGTCTGTTAGAAACCTGATGTTTACGACAAACCTTTGCATTTCTCTTATACAAGTCTTCCCCCTATTCACCCTTACTACAACTCACTGTCTAACGTTTATCTAAGACATCACTTGCCCATGCATGCCTGGCTTAGTTTCGGAGTTAGAACAATATTGTTTTGAGTTAACTTCCATTCGATCACCCCTTTTTATAAACAAATCATGACATAAACTGATGGGTGTCGGGCTCTGCTCCTGCTATAATCCAGGAGTGACTTCTGACGCTAACAAAAGGCATGCAAATTTTCTTGCATTTGTGTATTCTGCAATATACATTGTGCGACTTTGAGACATTTTCACAAGGACATTCATTTCATCTAGCATAGGAAGAATTCCAACCAATGTTAATAATGTCTCTATGTCAGTTAGTCAAAAGAGAAGATCTTGAGCTTTATCTACACTGAAGCGATGTTCATACATAACCCCTACCAAGGACTGGTACTCACTAAATAATCTTTGAGCTGGTACAATGAGATCCATCTTGTATCAACATCCTTTAATAGCTTGTTTCCATTTGTAGCACCGTTGGAAAAAAATTTAAACTCTGAAAATCATTTGGGACTACGAGAAAAATATGCATAAGCCTCTCATACAATATCTTCAACTTTTGAAACCGATGGAAACTTGCTTACTATTTTAAATGAAAGATTCATCCTATGAGCCATACAATGAATACTCAACATATATGGTGAAGCTGATAGTTGTAGTCTAACAAAAAGGCCATTCCTTTGTCCTTGCATTACCGATGCTCCATCTGCTCCAACACATACCAACTCTTTTGCGATCATTAAAGGATCCATACCACCACTTTCCTTCAAACTATTATAAACAAGTTCATAAATATTTTTAGCTGTAGAATCCTCCATCATTTTATGAACCCAAAGTAGATAGGAATGTGTAACATGGTAATTAACCATATAAATACTCATACAAATCCATGAAGTGTTATCAATAGTTGTAACCTCATCCAAAGAAAATGACACAAACCTAGCACTTGCAATCTTCTCTTTCATATCATCCTTTTCTACTTGAGCTAGATATTTTTCCCATTCCCAACCACTCATTAAAGACCAATGAGAAGATGGAAAGTTTGGCATTTGAGGAAAAGATAGATATTTCATGTAATCTGGATAATCTATCATAGGATTCCCTTTAGATAATATGTGAAATACAGTTCTTAATTGAATTGTCTTGGATAACAAATTTCTTTCCATTGTCTTTTCGAATAGAGATGTGATGGTTCCTCCACCTACCTCAATTTTTTTCTTACTTATTAAATATTCATTATATTCATTAGAATATTTGACATGTCAACATTCCTTGGAATATTTCCATCTGACAATAGATTTCTCCTCGCCATCTACAATTTTCTTTTCATACACCTTTCCTACATGCTTCTCAATGGTATCTAACTTCATCTGAAATGTCGTTGGCATGCCAAGTTTCCAACTACATATATTGCATATAACATTTGGTTTCTCTTTCTCATTTTTTGGAGGTAATGGATCAATAAATGGAAATTTTGAGACCCAATCTGGTTGGAAGCATCTCCTTATGTCCCATTGGCCCTTTTGTCTTTTTCGTGAATTGGTTGTGTTCTTTTCCAATGAAATATTTTTGACATTTGTACTGCCAATTTCTAGTGAAAATGCATTTATCTCACTTTGATCACAGGAGGAACATATTTCCTTATCTATTATTTGGATATTAGATGAATTCTCACAAGATTTGACATCTCTTTCAGTGATAGGTTCCTCAAAAGAGTTCAAAGCATGAAGAGAATGTGGATCCTTGGATTGAGGTCTTTGAAAGTATGATGATAGATCATTTTGTATTGATATTTTCTTCCGACGATCGGTGTTTGACATCTCAATAAATATTCCACAATTGAAATTTCAAATTGATCTAGAAGCCAAAAGTGAAACCTACAAGAAAAATAATATAAAACTAGTAAAATTCCTACCAAGTATAGAATATTCAATTTGAACAAAGCTACTCTAATACTTTCTCCCAAATTTCTCCTCACATTGTGATATGCTTCAAGAACTAGAAATACTGTAAAGATTAATGGATATAATGAAAAGAGGTGAAAATCCATACGAAGATACAAATTAAATAAGTCAAAAACAAAAACTTAAAAGACAAGGAGAGGATGTAGTACAACGATACTTTTAGCTATTTGATATGTGAAAAGTTTGAACAGTTTCAATGTCCCATCAATATATATAATCTTAAGAAGGGTCATGAATTACTATGTTTACAAAAGTGAGGTATCCATGTGACCAAAACATATAACCACTTCCTGAGCCTTCTAGTCTCCCAAATGGTGCTTCAGGGAGTTAAATATTCCCTCTTGTTACCACAAGTGCCCCCCATATTCGACAAGTACACTCTTTAATCAACGAAAATAGGTCAACCTTTTTCCCCTATTTAGCACCCACCTAGCATGTTGCATGTTTATTTTGACATGTTAGTATGTGACATGTTTATCATAATTTTTATATCCCCTCATGAACCTACAAATTAAAATGGCATTTATTCTTGACCTCCTAGCAATTTGCTCTCCAACACCTACAATTTTGGGTGTCCACACACATATTTACAAAAAGGAGGTTACCAATTGCCATTGATTAATGACTCAACAATTTACAACTCCTAACAGATAATTAAGTATGGTTTACTCCTCTTCCCTTTTTAGATGACTAATTTCTATGTGATCTAGCTCTTGTATATGTTCTCTAGATTACTAGGTTTCTTATTTTCTTTGAACATGCTGTTGGATTAATGTTGGGTGTCCATCTCCATAATCCTCCTCTCTCAAGGAGGTGTTTCCACAAGTGTATCCTAGATTCTTTAGTTATGATTTGGGCCTAGTCTTTTCATCTTTAGCTGGAGTGAGTGCATCTCATGGTGGTTGTGAATATCTCCCTTCTTTTTTCTATCAATCCTCCCTTCCAAATTTCCACCTCAAAGGAATACTTCAACTACAACTTATGGGGTAGGAGGTACATCCTTTTTCTAAGGGCATGGGATATCTCACTCTCTTAGTTTATATATTATTGCTTTGGTTTGTTTGTTTCATTTGTGTGTATGCGTATGGAGACTAGGAAACCCTTTATTGTCTTTTGCGAGAAAATAGAGACATTGAGGTACAAAAGGAGACCTTGGTCAGGTTTGAAATGATAGACACCATAGCGCATGAAGAAGGAATCGCAGTGTCTAGGATACAATGCAGAGCATTTTTTGGAAAAGGTAAACACCACTTTTCCTTCTGTACTCTCTAACAGATACATGGGCAATCATTTTCATGTTTATGACACTTGAACGTGATCCTCACTTAAACTTGATGCTGTAAATAATATAAAATGTAGGGAGTGCTCTTACTATTACACAAAAAGTTATGGTATTTTTTCTATTGCCAGGAAGATGTAACTTGAAAGTATTTTTTATTTGTTTACTTAGCATTAATCTTGTAATTTCACTCTATTAAATTTGGGTCTATTTGAATCAATTACTATGGCATTTTATCCATTTTCTTGTATGTAAATGATTGAACGCTTGTTGTAAATTTGGAGCCATTGCTTCTTGGATATTGGAACTCTTCCTTGAGATTCAAAGGCTTGTGTTGAATAATCCAAGTGCAAGAGAGTCCTATCCTCCTAATTAATACTATGTTCTTTGCTTTCCTCTTTTCAAGCAACTACTAAATTCTATTAAGCACTTGGCACATATGGATTTTCTCAAATAGGAAGAGAAAATGGGTAAGGCAAGTTGACACCATTTGCTACTATGGTCCAGTCTTATGTATTGAAACTATTTGAAAAATTGATTGATCATTGGACAACCAACTATTTGTAGTCTATTTTTATACTTGGTGTGGTGCTTGCTTGAGCTCCTCATAGGCCCTTTACAGTTTTCTTTTGAGCTGAGAACCAGTCACAAGTTCATGTTGCATGCTGGAGATTGATAGATTGCACTTACTACCAAATGTCAGAAGGTATAATTACAAATTCATCCTTGATGGATCATGGGATCTTTTTTATTAGAGTCATCAGGGCTATAGGCATGTTATTCTCTAAAGAACTAGCTTGAGAAAAATGAGGAAATATCAAATAGAAGGACTGAGACCAAAAACAGGGAATAATTAAGCTTACCATAATAATGGAGAATATAACTAATCAATAAAATGAAATAAAGTATGGAGAATGTGTCAAATAAAGGTTATACTATAAATTCTTGGATGTTAATAATCTTGTTAGTACGCATAGATCACCCTGTATGGACTTTGCCATATCCTAAGATAGACACCTGGCATATTTGCAACTCCATTGTTTATAGTGACAAGTCAACTCCCAAAAGGAGACCTATGGTGTCTATCATATATGATGCCTTAATCCAAGGATGGCCTTGTCATAAGTGATATGCCATTGTTATCATAAATATAGGTTGGCCTTCTAATAAATGCATTCACAATATTTTGGGTTGTAGTCTAGTGGTTGAGATAGAACATTATTTTGTCTTGGAGTGCTCGATACTATGTATTTTATGTAGGGTAAAAACATTTGTATCCCAACTCCATAATTGTTATTGAAAAATTATGAACATCAATGTTTGCATATCTATACTTTATGTTTTATAACTAATGGCAGTGTGCTCCTATGTACAAATTTGGACCGACAAATTGAGTATTACCTCATGCATATCTCGAATGCATTGAAACAAGATTTGATGAGTCTGCAGAATTCTCAGCAAGCCTACTCGGCTTGTATCTCTAAAATGAGCCAAATCTACTAGTTTTGGTCAATCTCGGTGAAATACAGTCAAATTTGCCAAAACACAATGATTTGACAAAGATTCAAAGAGTATGACCAAGACTCAAAGTTTGACCAAATCAATCTGAATCATTCTAAATCAATCGGAATCATCCAAACGAGTGTGAAGATGAGTTAGGGTTGTTATTCTCTTGATATTTTAGGTTGTTCGGTCTCATGGTCATCATTAAAATCAATCAATCAAATGTAAATCTAACAATAAATTACTCAGAAATTACAAATCTGTGTAATTTGTCAAATTTTGGTAAAAGATGGAGAGTTTTAGTGCACACTAAATCTGGTAAAGATAGAAAGTTTTAGTTAACACTTAGACAACGGTTGTTAATAACTGATTTTTTTCCTTGATAACATCTAGCCAAAATTTATTCTTTTTATGAAATTGCACATGTGAAAGTAGAGATACATAATCCAGATGCAATGGGTTTTTAGAAGCAGATGCAGCTTTTTCTTGGGACCATCCACATTCCACCTTTATTTCTTGTACCATTCTCAAACTTGTCCCAAAATCCTTTACTCAGTGGGAAAGCTAGTAGTTTCAAGATTGAATAATATTATTACTAAGCAGTGAAGTAATAATTTGTTAATTTACAATCTTTTGAAGATATTGAAAATGACTTCTAGCGTATTTCTTTTCAAATTCAAAATTATGTTTTTTATATTTTTACTTTCCCTCATGCCAGATAACCAACTTTTCAACCATCTACCCTTTTTACTCATTGAAATCATTTATAGAGGAATTTAAAGATGAAGGACCAGGTAAATAGTAAATACCCATAAGGACATTTGGAAAGTTGAAACCTTGGTAATTATTCACCACCAAAGCCTCGCACGACACCTTCCGAGTTTCGTTTGCTCTGAACAGGCGACTCCACTAGGCTAATAAATGTAACAAATTCTAGTTTCTTCTACTCTAAACAGGAGGCTCCACCAATGATTCCACCACTATCATCTCTTTCCCTTTTTTTGTTACGTTGAGGGGAAATAAGCACAAAAATTCAAGATATCGAAATCGAGCCTTGGGGAATTAGAGATTTTAGGGATGGTCACTAGATAGTAGACTCTATAGTTCTCACGAAAAAACCAGACAAGTAACAAAGCTCTGATTTTAACCCAATGCATATATGGGCACTAGGCAGATCCCATACAATTTATACCAGGTGGGAGGGCCAAAATTCTCTCAGAAATCCCCTTGTTCTTTGGAAATCGGGAAAATGGAAGATTGTAGCTACCTAGTGCCCATACCACAAAATCTAGGTGAATTAAACCATAAACCCCAATTTTACCAAATTGTAGGGCGAAGAAGCTATCAAAAATTCCCATACTTCTACAAATTTGGCTAATGGAAGCTTGTCCCCCCAAATTTCAGGGGCAAAATATAATTTTTTTTCCTCTATCTCTCATAAAAACAAGGGCTAACCCTATACATGTTTTTTTCCCTAAAATAAGTTACGGGCTAATGATATAATTTTTAAAAAATAACTTTAATACAAAAAAATTGCCCAATAAAAAATTGGAAGCCCCTAAATTTCGCCCATGAGCGAAATTTCGCCCCAAAAATCATCTATGGATGGAATATGATTGATGATAACACACCATTGGTATTACTTGATTGGCACAACAATTGGTATTTGTTTGAGATACATGGTTATGACACTTGGTTCATGATGGAGACATATCATGAGTGATATGATACTTGTTTGGCATATTGGTAGATACACATGGTTGGCATATTGGTAGATGAACATGTTGGCAAATGGTTGATACGACACATAGAATGGTATTGATGTACATGGTTGATGTACATGGGTGCTGTGCATGATGGGTAAAAAATTGGTACATGATCTACTTGGGTGATGTTCTACTCATGCTTCTCTATTTTATTGTTGACATATATTTTGTTTCATGATGGTTGGCATGGCATGATTTTGATGTATGAACAGGTCAAAAGATCATCATATGGTAGCATATTTTTCATCTTGCAGAGAATATAGGGGGAGTCATTCTTATTCCCATGGTTCTAGGAGGAGAAAAGAAACCTATACTTGAAGAAAGAGCACAGAGGCATAGTTCCAGGGGGAGAAATGGTCACAGGGGGAGTATGAGCGATGTATCTTGTACATTACATCATAGTGATATCCCTTGTTCAAAAGGGGAGAGATGATTCAGAGGAAGATCAAAGGCACTCATATAGGGGGAGCAACCCCAAGGAGAGTTTAAGCAGGGGGAGAAAACCCAAGGGGAGAATAACCCTTTTCCATTGATGTCAAAGGGGGAGAGATAATAACATTGATGTGATTGATGTTTATTGATGGGGAGAGATAGTCACATTGATATGTTTGATGAATATTGATGTAGAACATGCCTTGTCTACATGTTGACATCAATGATTGGTTTTGACATCAATGTTGGTATTGCCATCAATTGCAAAGGGGGAGATTGTTGGATCAAGTTGTCATTGATGAAAAAGGTTTGATTAATTGATTGATGTAATTTATTGATGCCAAATGATTGAATGATTTATGATTGATGTAATATGTATTGTCCTTGATGAGTATGGATAGATGTCAAGTGGAATAATATTCACATGATGTCATACATAGATAAATATGGATATGATGCATGGTTGGATCATTTTGTATTATCATGGTTGATAAGGTGTACAAATGGATGAACTCCAAAGTGGTCCCCTTATGGTGAAATACCTCACGGGAAGACAATTTATGGTTGAGTTATCCTAGAATAATGGTTGGAGAACCCATGCTTGATTGGAGAATAATGAATTGAAGATGAATGAATTTGTTAGTGAAACTATCCTAGATGGATAGTGCTTGTCATGCCATTTTCGATGGTATGTGGAATGTACATAACTCCTCATGGTTTGAGATTTATGGACTTATAAACTTGGAGGACCCTCATATGTTGGCTTGAAGCCCCACAAGGTCAAAGAAGTCAAAGAGCTTGCAAAGAAGAAATTATTATTTAAATGATAAAGTAAAATTACAAAGTCAAGAAGGATTATTTAAATAATAAGTTGAAGTGACAAAATCAAAGAAGATTATTTAAATGATAAAGTGAGGTGACAAAGTCAAGGAGAACTATTTAATTGATAAAGTAATGGATATTTTTCTAATTATGGAAAGTGGTTAACCCTAAAATGAGGAAAATAGGTTAAGTGACCTAGAAATGGGTTAAGCGACCTAGAAGTGGGTTAAGTGACCTAGAAGATGAAGAGTATCAATAAGAGGCAAGGGTCTGTTGTGAAATGTACCTTTGTGTGTATCTTTTGTGAGTATCTCTTGAGCATGATTGAAGATCTATTATAAGAGAGAGAGAGAGGGTATGGAGTATGTCATGAACATATCAAATTTTCGACATGTATGATATCATGATGACAAAAGTCTTGGAGGTTCAGAAACCCTAGTTTCTGAGGTTTACGTGGGCTACAGTGAGACAGGGAGCGTACATACACGGGTTGTATGAAGACATGGTGCGTACAGTGGATGAAGTCATGGATACTGGTGGTTGAGATGAGGACAGGCTCTTAGATACTAAAGAAGGTTCTAGATCTACATTCTATGGGCTCAGATATACCATAGAAATTCTTGTATGGTTATATTATTGTCTTCATGGATACTATTTCTTGCTGTGTGGTGAATGCTTAAGGAATTCTTGGTATGGATATTATGATGTGATTTGTGTTGGTTGATGGAGTAAGAAACACTCTTATGATTCAGTTTTGATATGATTGCTATAGTATACTGGTTTCTTACACATGATTGAGTAGCATTCATATTGTATGGTTGAGAAGAATGAATAAGTTATTGGAGATATTGGATGTGATGGGACTGGATGTGGGTCAGTTTGGACAGTGAAAGACAAAAAATAATACAATTGCAGGTTGTAGAGGATCTGAGTTGATTTTGAAGAGAAAAACCTAAGTAACTTAGAAGGTATATGCAGGTTGTAATACAGACTAACCACATACATACGCAGGTTGTAGTGAGCCAGGACACGTACACACACGGGCTACACTACTGATAGGCCGCGCACTTGTGAAAGATTGATATATGTGGAGGATTGTTGCCTCATCTCAGTTGGTGTTGGGGATGTAAGTTGAGTCTTGCATATAGATCTAGTGCACTTGTATATTTGTACTCTATTCAGTTGTTGTTGATAAACCCCAAGGATTGAAGTCTGTAATAAAAATAAAATTGTACATACATCTTGTTTTCTTTGTGTTCCTTCTGGTCATGATTTGTTGATGATACATTGCTGATATATGTTGTTGATATATGTTCACATCTAATTAGTTATAAATGACACCAATAAGTAATGAGTAAATAGTGATTGCTAACTAATGAGTTTTGTGTAAGAGGGAAATTTTGGAAAAAGAGCTCCACACTCATTCACCCCTCCTCTAAGTGTGTTTGGTGTGTTCAACACCCAACTCGTTGATAGATGTCATAGGTCTAATAGAAATCCTTAGCATCCTTATGAAGGGTGGTCCACCAAATTACCACAAATAAAATATTATGATTCGTCTATTTCCCTGCATAGTTGCCTCCCACAATTCCTTCATGTGCCTATGATAGTATCATAGGTCTCTCATTCTCCAATACAGATCACTGAACAGTACCATTCACACCTAACTTATACAAATTCCATGCTATAAGTTGATGATACACTACCTTTACTACTAATTATTTCTTCTACGCAATTGTAAAGTTGAGTGGGGCTACTCTTGTGCTTAAGAACTAGACAATATCTACAAAGTAATCATTGACCATCTATACTGCAAACAAGTGTGCATCTGATAGATTTTTATCCACATTTGTTTCATCTTCCCCTGTTAATATGCACAACAAATGATCATTTCCTATATTTAATTTTCTTGGTTTCACAATCACTTCCAAATCATACTCCTAAAATAGTAATATCCATCTACATATCTTCCCCCCAACAATGGATTATTAACTAAGTATTTCAGCACAGAATTATCCGTGTACATCTTGAAGTGTGATCCCAACAGATAATGCCTAAAATGTTATAGTGCATACATGTTATGACCCAAGGGGATCATATATGAGGATAAATGTATATGATATGACCCCAAGGGGGGGTCATATATGGGCCTAAATATACATGTAATGTGTAAAAATTCATATGTAATAGGGTCATAATAGTAGTAAAGGGGCATCATGTGCAAGTGTGAACAACTATATATAAGAGATCTTGTATTCATTATTATGAGATATGAATTGTGAATTATAAATGGTATTTGGTTATTTGGAGGGGGTTCCCCTATTCTTTAAGGAGTTATTATGTAACTTATCTATCTTGGAGTTGTTCTCCACACTCACATTATGTTCATGGTGTGTACTTCTGTTATTTTATGATATTTGTAAGCATTTGGATCATTACAATATACCATTTCCAGTCCTTCACGTTTTGTAGTAGTGTAATTTTGTTTAGTAGTTGACAAATTTATGCTACCAAATGTAATGGGATGATCCAAACCTCCTTCCCCTGGCCGAGCTATAATTGTGCCTAATTCTATAGATGATACATCTATGTGGACATGCAATTCCATCCTCCAATATGGAAATACTAAAATTGGCGTAGTAACTAATTTCTACTTTAAGGTATCCAAAGTTTGTTGACATTCCTCGTTCCATTGAAACTTGACCTCCTTCTTCAAAAAACATTCCAGCGGGGTTGTGATATGTGCGTATCCCCTAATAAAATTTCTATATTACCCTGTGTGACCCAATATTGTTCACATTTTTTTCACTGAAGTAGGCGGTGGAAAATCAACAATAACAACAATCTTTGCAGGATCAACAAAAAGTCCTTGTTTACACACTACATGACCCAACATGATACAAAACAGTGTGCAGAAAATACATTTCTTCAAGTTCAAGGAAATATGGAACTTTCTACATCTGTGCAAAATCAAGCATAGAGTTTTAACATAGTATTTTAACAAACTGAACATTGTCCAATCATCCAAATATACTTCTAGGAATTTATGAATAAATTTTTTAAAAACTACAACAATAACTCAGGAAAATATTGTTGGCGCATTTTTCAACCCAAAAGGAATGATCGTATACTGACAACATCCCCATTATGTCGCAAAGGTTTTCTCATGCCTATCCTCCTGCACAATCTTAATCCGTTGATACCCATAGAATCGATCAGTAAATTAGTAAGCTTCCTGTCCTCCTACATTCTCCAAAACTTCATTTGTAAAAAGAGAAGTTAACAGGTCATGTAAGAAAGAATCATTCAATTTCCATAGATCCACGCAAATTCTAATTTCACAAGTTAAATAATCCTAGCTTCCATCATCCTATCTATTTATGTTTTCACTTTTTTCTTATATACGAGGTTCAATCAGTATAGTATCTACTTCACTAGCTTGGAAACCAGATTCAAAGGGAACCTAATCTCCCCTATCTCCCCAACAATCCCTTTCATTTCTAAAAATGTAGTTGGAAAAATCTCCTGGTATACGCATAGTAAATCAACAATATTCTCGACATTTTCTTCATTCTAGTAATCTCCAATGTTTGCGAACTTGGGATTATCCTTCGTACCAATATTCACCTTGCTTATTTTTAATGGCTTCACATACTTGGAAGATTCAATCTCAGGACCCTCTACTACGTGCTCTCCTTCAGTTTCTAGTATTTATAAATTTATCAGGTCTTCATCCTCCTGGTCTTATCCAACAACATTATAACATTTCAAAACTTCTTGAGCAATCATAGAATATCTAGGAGAACTACATAAGGGTGTTGGTATCATCAATTATTCTTATGTAAATATATTGTTCTTTATAATCTGCAAGGTTTTGTCTACTGAAGGGGCATCATCTTCAAACTTGAAAGTTACTTTGAAGTTGTGAGTCAAATATTCCTAATATGTTGTTCCTTTGTGTACTTCCATTTCTAAATACTAGTTCTTCAGGATTGTGTCCAAAGTGTGCACAAACAAGTGTATCCTTTCATACTTAGGTACAAATATCCATGTCGTAGTTCACAATATAAGATGATCTGTAGGACAACTCAAAACAATATACTTCTGTGTAGTATATTCAATTTTTGTTCTGAACCTAACCTGTAAGAGACTTCTACAGTGTTTCCAATTCTATATTCTATCCTTATGCACATCTCACTACCTTTTAGAAGTGGATTTGAGTGTGACATCTAAAGATAATAATATATGTTGTTTTGATACTTGTAATTCAAATTATTTAAGAAAACTATCTACAACTATTAGTCCATCATACTTAAGGGGATAACATACCTTAGCTCTAATCCAAGGCAATGTGTGAGTAATATGAACAAATTTCCTTGTAGATACTTCATGTAATCTTTGTTTCTGATGTTCCAGGGCGTCTTTTGAATCCAACACACAAGAAATGATACTTCACCAACTGAATACACCCTCAACAATAGGATTAAAATAGTCATCCATATGTGTGGTCACATTGTACAGGTCATAGAGTTATTTTTCCCTTGTTGGTTCCATATAGCATCTTCCTTCTATGGGATCCAATGGAGCAATAACTCTCAAGACTCCTACTTCAAATATAATTAGTCTCTTTTTCATATCAATAATGGTATGGTTATCAAAATCCCAATTGAGTCCAAGTAACATTGGATAAGGTTTACTACCATCCATTATCTTGATTACTTCAAAATATGTTGTGCTACACACTCCATCGATGTTAACATTCACCCCTTTCAATCTTCCAATCAAAAAAATCTTGTTCTGATTTGCTAGCCACAACTGAATTTGTGACTAGATCAAATTTGGTTTTCCCATCATTTCAAATGTCTTCTTTGGAATGACGTTCACATCAGATCCCAGGTCCAAGATGATATTATCCATATCATAGTCTCCTACATGCACATTAAGTCAAAATTCCCTATTCATCATTTTCTTGTGTTGTACTAGGTTAACTAATCACTATGCACCATGTGCTTCTTTATCTTACGCGCTTTTCTCGATCATCCTGGGAAACACATTCAATGTAGTTTCATCGTTCATTACTTCTAAGAAAATCTTTAAGAAACTTTCCAGAGTACTTACTTTCTCAACTAGCCTTTCTCTAATTGAGTGGTCATAGGCTGGAGGAATGTCATACACAAATGGCATGTCATACACATGTTGTGAGGTTGATGCTCCCCATTATGTTTCTAGTAGTTCCTTCCTTCCTTGCTTACATGTGTCTCTTTATTTGCAAGGATGAAATGTTAAAGGAGGTTTTGTTTCTTTCATGAACCACTGGTTAGTCTGAATTCCTTTTTCTATTTCATCGACTCCTGTTATTACTCCTCCATGCATAATTGTTGCTACTCTTGGTTGATCATCATGCTCTTCTTCTTCTATCATGTTTACATTCAGGTTCCTCTTTTCTTTCCACTTTGTAATCAATTACGAATAGTATTCCATCGCATGATCCAACTGTCTACAGTATGTGTACATTGTACAAGGGCTCAGACGATCTTATATCAAATGCCCAGGATAATTACAATTATAACATATAATTGGTCCACTTCTTCTGTCAAATCCTCCTCTCCCCTGACCTAAAAATCCTCCTCTTCTTCTTTGATTGAAGCCCCTCCGAGTATTATATTGTGGTACTCTTCCTTTCAATCCTTCTTCCCCTTGAACTCTATATTCATCCACGATGTGTTCTCTCATTATATCAAGTGTAAAAAATTCATTTTCATCATGTCCCATTGGCTTACAAAAATTACAAAATAAGTTCCTGACAGTGCTCTGATATTTTTGCATCAAAGGATAAGTAGTTGGGTGATGACCCATCATTCTTCATATCTCACACCATACCCATCCTCTTGAGGCCAATGTATTCGGGGCTCTTGTAGCCAAATATTGTTTAAAGGATGGACACTTGTTCTTATGATGACCTTATTTTTTGCATGTAACACACTAGACTTGTTAACACTTTTCCTTCCCTTTAGAAAGATCCTGCAACTAAATTGTCAATGCATCTAACTATGACTAGACCTCAGCCATCCCTGAAACATTTTCTCCTATAGGGTATGCTTCCAAATTCATGGTGATATATAGCGCTTATGACTGCAACATAATATTTTCTTGTGTCAATGGGCATCATATATGTGGTAGCACTCCTGCAATGAACCATTGTTGAAAATACTAAGACAACTGAGACGAGGGGGGGTGAATCAGTTGTTACTGTGATTAAACAATTTATGACTATTCAAGCAATTTTTAATCTCTTCCAAGTGACCATCAATATTATACAACATATGAACAACATGAATAATGAACATCAGTCACACATAAGATATACACAGAGACTGATTTTCACGATTAAACCCATAAAGGGAGAAAACCTCTTCTTCTTCGAATGATAGGCAGTATTTTAAGTTATGTACATCATCTATGTTTGAGCACCAACTCAAAGTGAGGATACTACCTCTATTTTACAAGCTCCAACTTGTTGAGAGCACCAACTCTCTGGTTTCTCTAGCACCCACTAGAAGGAAGCATCAACTCCCTAAATGTTCCAGCACCAATTTGCATATTTAAAACTTTGTGTTTTCCTAAGCACCACCCTGCCACCCTATTTTCTAGCCACAACTAGATGGAAGATACAACTTCCAATATTCAAGCACCAACATGAATATTAGAGAACCACAGTCCTCCCTAGCACCACCCTACCTCCCTGATTATAAATAAATGATTAAATAACCAACAATACAGGTGTTTCAATTCTTACCACTTCTTCTCTATTCTACAATTCTTCTATGCTTTTCTTTGTTCTTCAATTCCTCTATGCTTCTACCTGTTTTGCAGTTCTTCTCTTCTTCAAACTGTTATGCAATTCTTCTTTTCTTCAAACTATTCTGCAATTATGCTCTTGCTTCTATCTGTTCAGCATCTCTGTTTTTTATCTCACACTATGCATACTGTAATTTTACCCTTCTTACAGTTCAACTCATTTTTCCAATTCGAACAACCAACCTACCATAGTCATTGCATTTCCATTTTATCATATACCACCTATTCATTTACACCTTGAATCTCCAAGAAAATGCATCAACAACTGAATCGCCAAACTTCCAAGAACTATGATTCAGTTCTGTTAACTGAATCATAACTGATCAATTAACTGTGAAGTGCAACAACATCCCTTCAATCATATTCCCAATTAATCAACACCGTTGGATTAATTATGTATGGTCTTGCGTTTATCTCATATTCCCATTGGCTGTGACTGAGTGCTAAACAGAATTTGAATTTCATGATTTCGCATTTTGGCATTCCTGTGATGAATGGCCTCGACACTCCAAGTCGCAGTCCAGGCAGTGAAGAGTAGAGTACAGTTCTTTATGTTCAAGGTTTCTATCAATGCCAAAGGGGAAGATTGTTGGCATACTTACAGACAGAAGGCAACGTGTGCGTAATTGTCATTGATGGCGAAGATCAACACAATCATTAGCGCAACAATAATGGCAAGATCAACAGTGAAGAGAAACAATGATTGTTGGATCCCATTCAAAATTCCCGATGACCATCAGATCTAAATTCAGATAGGAGGAGCGTGCAATAGAAGAGAATAGATATTAGGCATCAGATCTGAGCCAGAAGACCAACCATTGTTAGATCCAAAAGAAGGAGCACAATCTTTACATGCAAGATGAAGCGGGATTACAAAGTCTCGAAAGCAGGAGGACTTTCCATATTCAAGGACACGTGGTGAGCGACTAGAATTGTTTTTACTTGCACATTGGAGGAGTCAACGGAGCATGGTGTGAGATCAACGCAATATGCGAAACTCTAAAATGGAGCTTAGAACTGCTAGCTTCTTCCCCTCATGTGACCACTGGTGGTGACTAGGTGCTTATCCACAAAGCACATCGAGATTCGCAACTTTGGGACTCCTATGATGAAGGGGATCGACTCTCCATGTCACAATCGTCGAAATAGAGCTTGGTTGCACTAGCTCCTCCCTCCAACTCTCGATGATGTGACCATGTGCTATGACCACTCACTAATCAAATGAGCACTTTGTGATTTTGCACTTTTGTCATGAGTCTCATTGAATCCTCCAACTCCCGGTATCTAAAACTCTAAAATGGAGCCAGATCAACTGTCCATGCTCTCCCTTTGATCGACGACTCATATTAAATCATGGTTTCGCGATTCGCGATTTCAAAGGATAGAGAACCTCCTTCCTTTGAATTTCCAGTCAGCAAAATGCCAACCTCTAGCCACATGTACTCTGCATCCAATGGTCCATGACATACCTTGATCCAATGGTCCATATCAATCCTCGATATGATGGCCCAGATCATTTCGAGATTTCGTATATCACGTTGATCTCACACCACGCTCCGTTGACTCCTCCAATGTGCAAGTCGGCGAAATTCTAATCGCTTGCCATGTTTCCTTCTTGAATTTGGACGGTCCTCCTACTTTCAGGAATTTGTAATCCCACTTCATCTTGCACGTAAATATCATGCTCCTTCTTCTATATCCAACGACGGTCGGTCTTCAGGCTCAAATCTGACGCCTGAGATTTGTTCTCTTCTAGTGTGCACTCCTCCTATATGAATTCAGATATGACGGTCATTGGGAATTCTGAATGGCATCCAATGATCATTGTTGATCTTGCCATTTCCATGCCATTATCATTGCATTGTTTATCGTGCTGATATTTTCCATGAATGACAAACACACAGATGTTTCTTTATGCTTGTAAGTATGCCAACAACCATTCCCTATGATTCTCATTTGTAATCTAGAAGGTCATTTGATCCATCAATATCTTGATTATTTGGTCAAAATCCCATACTGATTCATTATGTAGCTACTTGATCTCTTTTAGTTCCATAATACATTGTGACTCAAACTTTGGTTTTTGGAATTATTTTAACATAGATTTCCTAATGTTTGCCGATTTTTTGGCTTGTCCCGTAGGTACAGTGGACTGATAATTCATATACCAGAGTAATGTGTAGTCTTTGAATGTTTTCAGTAACTGCGCAATTTTTGCATCATCATCCTAGATGTTCTTCATGGTCCATATTGATTCATAGAGAAACAAGTGTTGTTCCAGATCTATTGTTCCTACTCCATGGAAGACATGCATTCTCAAAGTGGGGTCTACCCTGACCATTATGTAATGTGCAATATTATTCCTTGGTATCACTATCTGATTTAGGGTTGTCGCACTAATTCCACCACTCTGACTACCTTTACCTCTATCCTTTCTTCCTTCACAAACTATAAATTTTCCCAAAAACAATTTATACCTCGGAGATGCACATGGGGTCGTGGGTTGGACACATAGTTTGGCCTGAGTGGGGATAATGGGATGTAATGGATCTCCTACTAATGGGATGATCTAACGATCCTTTTCCTTTTCCTTCATTTATGTGTGTGGTATTCCTTTGTTCTAGAGTACTACACTAGTATCTATTCCCTCAAACTGATTGTGATGCTCCTCTATTATCCATAGTCCTTTTCCTACTGTATTGAAATATTTTTCCATTGCACAACACTCCAACCTCTTATTTTGTCACACCTTATTTTTCTCTCAACATTCTTAGTCCATTCATTCCTTATCTATTCTTTCCTGCATCCCTCTTCTCCATACTCTCATACCATCCCCTCGTCAGCCCCCAGTCCCCTAAAGGTTCCTAGCTACTAGGGTGATCCTATTCCCATTTCATAACCCCCTTATCACACAACAACATCTCGTTGCACATAGATAGTGATTTCAAATATCTTCAACGCATACCTTTAAATAAATATCTTTTTGCAACACTATATTACTGGGTACAATCTATAAAAAACTTAGTAATATGACCCCCCAATACATTATCGAACCATAAATCAACTTCACGTGAGATCCAATTACTTATGGTATTAACATGGTGGATCAACTCAGTGGTCCAACTCCTCAGAAAAATAGTGTGGAATGTTCTGTTCTTTTCAAATAACATATGTAACTACTCAACCAAAACTATTAGGAAATCAACAAATAAAATCTCATGTAATTCTATAAATACATACCTATGTAGCCACTGCTCCAAGATGATCTGCGGTTCCTTATTTTGATCTCTGGAAAACTCATACTTCTTTGCCTCTAACCACTTTCCAATCTCTTCATTATTGAACCTCCACAATCCCCTCAGTTGTAGATCCTGGTCTTGGAAATGGAACCATTTGTTGGAATGCAGTGGGAAGAGCTAAGTTTCAACATGAATTCACCAACAAAACCCTCAAATATCATCCCTTTCAGCATCACCCGAAATAAGGTGAAGTCTGACCTGAGGTAGCTATGGGAAGTATATGAACCGGGTTTCTACAATGATAAATGGATGGGAGGAAATCCTTATAACTATTATACAATAATTTTTTCATTATATATTATATCATGTGCACAAAATCATAAGAACATGTAACATATTCATAATAATAGACATATATCACCCGCAGGGGTGTAGACCGATTGGCATATGTCGTGTAAATGGAAGGAAATGTAAAAATGAGGTCTCAAGTTCAATTCTCATCCAGATTTATCCAGAGACATGGTTGCAGGTTGTGATATTCTCCCTAGGGTTTATAAGGCAGCCGACAGGATTTGACCCTATGTCATGTGAGTACGATACTTCCGCGGCTACCAATTCCCCTAGTTACAATAATAATAATAATAATAATAATAATAATAGACATATATCATATGTGCACAATAAAAAAAAACAAACACATCATGACACATAGACACCATATTTAACGTGGTTCAACCAAGATGCACTATGTTCACAATGACCGACTTCTTATTATATTATTCAGAATCATTCATTACAAATTATGCACAATGTGCTCATACATCATGCCCTAGTCGTTCTCCTATCCATCTATCTATCTCTATATATATTCACTCTTACATTGATCAAGATTTTATGAGAAAAATGAAATGAATACAGATTATTAAAATGTTCTTAACACAGAATAATAGAGATACAGTAAAACTAGTTTTCTATTCAATAATGAAATAATATGAAACTGTAAAATGCAGGGGAAAACAAGCTTGTTGGAATGGTGGCGGCTTATCTCTGAGAAGAGATGCGATGGTTGCGCTCATTTGCAAGAAGATGATTACAATGAGGATATGAAGGCCTTTTTACAATAATCAGGAATTTCAAAAACCCTAGACATCCAAAAACCTAACCCTAGGAGATGAAGCGCCAAAATTCATGTGGGCCCTGTTTGGATAAGTCAGTACATCAACTTCCTGGGGTCGTAACTTTTGCATACGATCTCCGTTTTAGGCGCTCGATATCCCGTTGGAAAGGTATCTTCAAGGAGATTAATTTTTGGGCCTCAATCATTCCTTGGACTATCATTTATAATATATCCCAAAAAACCTTCATTTAGGCCCTCAAAATGGCCCCAGAAGTTAAAACTGCTAAAAATAGTAAATTGCCAAAATTGCAAGAAAATTGTTCTGAGGGAGTTGGAAAAGGTGGGTGGCCACCGATATCCACCTGGATCATACATATCTTGAATAAATTTCATATAATACCTTCACTACTTCTTTCTCTTCTACTCTCATACTTTCTCACTACTTCTTTATCCCAAAATCCTTACATATTTATACAATTACAATAGGGCCTATCCCTTATCAATGGACCCAAAATTCATAACAACTTCCAACGATATTCCTACTTTTGTGCGTGTTTGATCTGGAATATATTTGTAGAATGAAATGAATACAGATTATTATCAAAATATTCTTAACACAGAATAACAAATGTATAGTAAAACCGGTTTCTGTTCAATAAAGAAATAAGTTGAAACTGTAAAATGCAGCGGAAACAAGCTTGCTAGAATGGTGGTGGCTTATCTCTGAGAAACGATGTGATGGTTGCGCTCATTCGCAAGAATATAATTACAATGAGGCTCTGAAGGCCTTTTTACAATAAACAAGAATTTCAAAAACGTTAGACATCCAAAACACCTAACCCTGGGAGATGAAGTGCCAAAAGTCACATGGGCCCCGTTTGGGTAAGTTAGTACATCAACTTTCAGGGGTCGTAACTTTTGCATGCGATCTTTGTTTTAGGTGCACGATAGCCCATTGGAAAGGTTTATCTAAGGAATACACATTTGTTTTCTATCTTCGTTGGTGAGCCTTAAAAAACATTATTTGGGGCCTCAAAACGGCCCTGCAAGTCAGGGACCCAAAAACTAGGGAAAAAACTACCAAAATGGAAAACTACCAAAATGAGCCAGTTGGAATAGGTGGGAGGCCAATGACATACATATGGATCAATATCCCCCCATTAGGAAGAAATGGTCTCCATTGCATTGATTTCCCCCATCAGATGAGGAAATTTCTACTTAATTTGGCCCTGGGTGAGCCACTTGCCTTTATGCAGGAGCTACCCTGCTTTGACAACTCGATAAAGTTGGATCCTTTTCTAGAGAGTTCCCTTGATATGTTTTTCAAAAATATGATCATTGGAAGCCTAATTTTTGAAGTCAAGGTTGATCTCTTTTGGTGTCAATTGTTCTTCTATCACTCAGGTGTCCAATAATGGTGGGAAATACGGTCGAAGGTGTTGTAGGAAAATCTCCCTGCGGACAGGTAGATTTCCTCTTGAGAGCTAGACCCTTAACTCTAAGACAAAAGGTGCTTAACATGGAAACTGACCTCCTTTTATATCTAATCTAGCTGATGAACAGAAGAGAAGGAGGAAGGCATGTACCTTATGAACATCGTTTGTCCCTGCAAGGTCCAGGATGAGCTTCGATCTTGAGCTCCTTGGTAGGTCAACCATAGATGTGAGTGCAGCAGCTTCATCAATCTCTCCTTGTCCAAACCCTTGCTTAAATAGTCCACACATGGAATGATGATGTTCTAAATGACATCTTCCTCATGAGATCATAAGTTATATTCTTCACAATACTTTCCCCTCACTTCTCATGAGATCATAAGTTTGGTATCTCTAAACTCCTCTCTCTTCCCCTCCTCCATGGAAATCCCTCATTATATAGGATTTGGAGTCTTAACCACCATGGAGAGGATCTCTCATCAGATCCACTAAGAAAGGGATCTCTAAGATATATAGGGCCTATCCCTTATCAATGGACCCAAAATTCATAACAACTTCCAACGATATTCCTACTTTTATGCGTGTTTGATCTGGAATATATTTGTAGAATGAAATGAATATAGATTATTATCAAAAGATGCTTAACACATAATAACAAATGTACAGTAAAACCGGTTTCTGTTCAATAAAGAAATAAGTTGAAACTGTAAAATGCAGCGGAAACAAGCTTGCTAGAATGGTGGTGGCTTATCTATGAGAAACGATGTGACGGTTGCGCTTATTCGCAAGAATATAATTACAATGAGGATTTGAAGGCATTTTTACACTAAACAAGAATTTCAAAAATGTTAGACATCCAAAACACCTAACCGTGGGAGATGAAGTGCCAAAAGTCACATGGGCCCCATTTGGGTAAGTTAGTACATCAACTTTCAGGGGTCGTAACTTTTGCATACGATCTCTGTTTTAGGCCCATGATAGCCCATTGGAAAGGTTTATCCAAGGAATACACATTTTTTTTCTATCTTCGTTGGCGAGCCCTAAAAAACATTATTTAGGGCCTCAAAACGGCCCCGCAAGTCAGGGACCCAAAAACTAGGGAAAAAACTACCAAAATGGAAAACTACCAAAATGAGCCAGTTGGAATAGGTGGGAGGCCAATGACATACATATGGATCAATACTCCCCCATTAGGAAGCAATGGTCTCCATTGCATTGATTTCCCCCATCACATGAGGAAATTTCTACTGAATTTGGCCTTGGGTGAGCCAGTTGCCTTTGTGCAGGAGCTACCTTGCTTTGACAACTCGATAAAGTTGGATCCTTTGCTAGAGAGTTCCCTTGATATGTTTTTCAAAAATATGATCATTGGAAGCCTATTTTATGAAGTCAAGGTTGATCTCTTTGGGTGTCAATTGTTCTTCTATCTCTCAGGTGTCCAATAATGGTGGGAAATACAGTCGAAGGTGTTGTAGGAAAATCTCCCTATGGACAGGTAGATTTCCTCTTGAGAGCTAGACCCTTAACTCTAAGACAGAAGGTGATTAACATGGACACTGACCTCCTTTTATATCTAATCTAGTTGATGAACAAAAGAGAAGGAGGAAGGCATGTACCTTATGAACATCGTTTGTCCCTGCAAGGTCCAAGATGAGCTTCGATCTTGAGCTCCTTGGTAGGTCAACCATAGATGTGAGTGCAGCAGCTTCATCAATCTCTCCTTGTCCAAACCCTTGCTTAAACAATACACACATTCAATGTTGATGTTCTAAATGACATCTTCCTCATGAGATCATAAGTTAGATGCTTCACAATACTTTCCCCTCACTTCTCATGAGATCATAAGTTTGGTATCTCTAAACTCCTCTCTCTACCCCTCCTCCATGGAAATCCCTCATTATATAGGATTTGGAGGCTTAACCACCATGGAGAGGATCTCTCATCAGATCCACTAATAAAGGGATCTCTAAGATATATAGGGCCTATCCCTTATCAATGGACCCAAAATTCATAACAACTTCCAACGATATTCCTACTTTTGTGCGTGTTTGATCTGGAATATATTTGTAGAATGAAATGAATACAAATTATTATCAAAAGATGCTTAACACGGAATAAAAAATGTACAGTAAAACCGGTTTCTATTCAATAAAGAAATAAGTTGAAACTGTAAAATGCAGTGGAAACAAGCTTGCTAGAATGGTGGTGGCTTATCTATGAGAAACGATGTGACGGTTGCACTCATTCGCAAGAATATAATTACAATGAGGCTCTGAAGGCCTTTTTACAATAAACAAGAATTTCAAAAATGTTAGACATCCAAAACACCTAACCCTGGGAGATGAAGTGCCAAAAGTTACATGGGCCCCGTTTGGGTAAGTTAGTACATCAACTTTCAAGGGCTGTAACTTTTGCATACGATCTATGTTTTAGGCGCACGATAGCCCATTGGAAAGGTTTATCCAAGGAATACACATTTTCTTTCTATCTTCGTTGGCGAGCCCTAAAAAACATTATTTAGGGCCTCAAAATGGCCCCCCAAGTTAGGGACCCAAAAACTAGGGAAAAAACTACCAAAATGAGCCAGTTGGAATAGGTGGGAGGTCAATGACATACATATGGATCAATACTCCCCCATTAGGAAGAAATGGTCTCCATTGCATTGATTTCCCCCATCAGATGAGGAAATTTCTACTGAATTTGGCCCTGGGTGAGCCACTTGCCTTTGTGCAGGAGCTACCCTGCTTTGACAACTCGATAAAGTTGGATCCTTTTCTAGAGAGTTCCCTTGATATGTTTTTCAAAAATATGATCATTGGAATCTTGTTTTATGAATTCAAGGTTGAGCTCTTTTGGTGTCAATTGTTCTTCTATCTCTCAGGTGTCCAATAATGGTGGGAAATACGGTCGAAGGTGTTGTAGGAAAATCTCCCTGCGGACAGGTAGATTTCCTCTTGAGAGATAGACCCTTAACTCTATGACAGAAGGTGCTTAACATGGACACTGACCTCCTTTTATATCTAATCTAGATGATGAACAAAAGAGAAGGAGGAAGGCATGTACCTTATGAACATTTTTTTTCCCTGCAAGGTCCAGGATGAGCTTCGATCTTGAGCTCCTTGGTAGGTCAACCATAGATGTGAGTGCAGCAGCTTCATCAATCTCTCCTTGTCCAAACCCTTGCTTAAACAGTCCACACATGGAATGCTGATGTTCTAAATGACATCTTCCTCATGAGATCATAAGTTAGATGATTCACAATACTTTCCCCTCACTTCTCATGAGATCATAAGTTTGGTATCTCTAAACTCTTGTCTCTTCCCCTCCTCCATGGAAATCCCTCATTATATAGGATTTGGAGGCTTAACCACCATGGAGAGGATCTCTCATCAGATCCACTAAGAAAGGGATCTCTAAGATATATAGGGAGAAAATATCTCTTAATGATTTTGGGGAGGAAATATCTCTCAAGGATTTTAAGGAGGAAATATTTCAACCATCCATGAGATCCTCCACCTTCCCTAAAAAATAGGAAACCAAATGTGAGGTGATTCTCACACTTAATTACTTTATTTTCCATGAATATTAATAATAATTCATGTGCACTTGATTCTCACACTTAATCAATTTCTTTTCCATAAATATGAATAATAATTCATGTGTACTTGGTATTTTGGCCTTCATGTAATATATCCCTCCTCCACATTGACTAGGGATTATGACATAGGTTATTCCATGGTGTCAAGGTGTATGAGACACTTATATGACACTTTACGACACTTAGGGCGAGGTACCTAGGTGTGAAAATTTCATGTGTAACAGAATGCCCCCTAAAGTGTGAGGTCAGAAGAGAGAATGATGGCCGAAATGCTTTACAAATCTTTAAAGAAAGGGTGTGGACTCAGAGAACCTGGTAGAAGCTGAAAACAACCATCAAACAAATGTTATGACATGTTTCATACCCAAGGAAGGCATACCTATGCTTGAGTGATAAAATACTTTCAAGGTATGGACGCCATAAAATACACTATGGATCCATAATTATATTGACAAAAAGGTATAGCCACTGAATATACATTGTGGATCTATACTCCCATGACCTGAACTGATCATAGCCACGAAGAATACACAGTGGATCTATGAGATGACAAGAAATATCCATGACCAATACAAAGTGGATCTATGTGATAGTATATGTGTCAATGTTCAAGAGAAACTCCATCGCAACCTGGGCAAAGTACATATCAGAGTGATCACTCAACCCAGGGTCTTCTTACCGATCCCGATGTAGTATGAATCTAACCATGTGAATAGATGTCCTAATGTCGAACATGGCATAAACCACTTGGTTACCAGTCAATGATGTAAACCATTAACAAGCACGAGGGAGGTCACCATTGATGTCAATGATGTAAACCCACTGTCAAACATGAGGAAGCCTACCATTGAGGCATCCAGGTCCCAAAGTACTAACTGGTTTCTAAGTCTAGTTCCTGGATAATGTGTTGAAGTTGACAAGAATAGACTCGTCAAAGGAGGGCCTTGATGTATCCCTCATCAACGACACAAAACAGACACAGACATGTAATTGGTAGATCAAATGAACATGGACTGACATGGGTATTGAAACAATATATTTATGATGGCTGACTCTCGAGGCGGATACTTCCCTTGAACACTGAGGCACAACAGCAAAAACACACATGGACCAACACACGATGATGCAGTGGACACTGTGACTTTCATTGAGTGACCCAAAGGAGTAAGAAAAACTCAGAGGATTGGTTCAGTTTATAGGTTCAGCAGATCAATATGTTCGCAAAGACAAAGTTCCATGTTCAAGGGTGACTTTAAGAGTTACTGGTAATGTTCTAAAAAACTGCTTGTCTTGCTTCCTTCAATTTTTTCCCCCATCCAGATAGACGAGTACCTCTTTTTAATTTAACGAGCTCGAGGAGGGTAACACATGCTCGATATAACACACCTTCAGTAAGTCCCTCTTCCTTTGTTTAACAAACAGGAAGAAGTAAGGGTTCGGTCCCATATGGGCCCTTCAATGTATCATTGTTTAACGAGTCCAGAGAAGGTAAACTCGGTGGTTTTTCATATTTAGAGAGTCTGAAAAAGAACTTAAAGATGACTCCATTGTTGTCCTTTTTCATAATGTTAGTCTCGCGAGGCCAAAAAAGAGATAAATTATCACTCAAAAGATGCCCTTTCAAACCTTTTAACGAGTGGGAAAAGAAGCAAGATCACTCGACAATCTTTTCATGTTTAGAGAGTCTGAAAAGAGATTAAAGAAGACTCCAGGGGGTTCATTTTTCGTATATCCATGTGAGCCTAGAAAAGAGATAAAAGGTTGGTCGGTTACATTATCATGTTTTCACGAGCACAAGAAAGAACAAAGACTAAGCTCGGTATGCCCCCAGCTTGAAAGCCAGTGGCTTAACTCTAGAATGATCATCAAAGGTTGGAGACATGCCCTCCAAACTTCAATTCATTCACCGACTTTGAGGTTGTCACCAATTTCTCTACTAGATTAGAAAAAGGAGAAGGGTGGATGAAAAGAAGGTTCAAGAGAGGTGAATATTTCATTTTTTTACGAGCTTGACATAGGAAAAGAACTCTGCTCAGGGTTCTAGGTTCGATCCCCCGATTGTTGTTTCATTTTTTAATGAGCTTGCTACAAAGAGGAAAACCATGCTCATGGCCTCTGTTTCATTTTTTAATGAGCTTGCCACAGAGAAGAGAAACTATGCTCGTTGACTCTACTTGATCATGGCTTCCAAGAGAATAACGCTTTGGAAGGATACCATGTCAAGGGACAAAACTCAATAATGGCTTCCAAGAGATCTTCATTGGATGTAAGATAATCACTCTGGAACGAACACATGTCGAGGGTCGCAACAGGGGTAAGGAGATAAGGCTCCAATAGCCCTACCAAATAAATCACCATGTCAACTATCGAATCTAAATCATTGGAAGTCGAAGGCATGGGAGACGATAGAAAAATGACATCAGGAGGGGAGATAGACTTTATATCTGCTTGAATTTCTTCACGAGGGGGAAGAAAAGATGATTGATGATGGTTATCATCCCGAGGTAGCTCGTCAATGCTCAACATTTCCATGATAGATTCATCCGAGGGAAAAATTGGGGAAATGTAATCAATCGTAGACGGCAAGAAACTCAACCGTGATTACATCGAGGAACCATCAGGTGCCAATAGATGGTGGTCATCCGATGAGGGAGAAGCAGATTGGATAGAAATGTATGATGTTTCAGCTGGACTAAGTGGCACGGTGTCACCTAGTGGATCGAATTCCAACAGACGAGGTACAATCCAAGGGTCAGATGATTCCAAAGGTTGATAAACCGCGGTTGAAATCATATCAACGGTGGAAATATGATGTGTAGTCGATGGAAGTGGTGTAGGGAAGGTATGCATGAGGCTAGAATATTTTAGTAAGACAACACCAACACTTTCATACATGATCTTGTGGTCTCCCAAGAAAGGAATATTGTTGGTAGCGGGAGCGCGAGCATCGGTCGTGCAGAAATCCAACTGATCAACAGTGACAATTTTTCCCTGATGAGGAAATTGTACACATCGAAAGACCGATGAGGCAATGACATTCATAGTATAAAACAAACTTCTTCCAAGTAACAAGTTGTAATCAAGGGGAGCATCGACCACCTCGACATCAACAGTAACAGTTTTTGCACCCAATTGGATGGGCAGGGACTGTAAAAGCCCATGTCGATGAAAACCTCACCCATAAAAGGCATGTAACATTGTTGGGGATTTGTTAAGTGCGGGTGATTTTAAACCTTTCCAACATGCTAAAGACATGACACAAGTTGAGGCTCCCTCATCTAGAATAGTTCGGTGGATTTGTTGATTGTGAACAACAACATCAACTTGAAAAGAAAGTTGGTGGGGAAGTCGAGAAGCATAATTTTCCAGGTTAAGCATGATATGGTTGGACGACTCAGGATCAACAATGCCAATAGTAGCCAAGAGCATTCTATGTTGATTGGGGCAGTTCTGTAGAACTTCTAACGCAGAGATAGCACACAATGCTTGAGCCAAATCTTCAACAATGTTGTAGTTCTGGGTGGCACGTGAGCTAGGATTAAAGGTACCTTTGCGGATAGTTCTCTTAGGAGGGCGTAAGATAGAGTCAAACACATTTTTCTCAATCTGAAGTGGTCCAGATGGAGGAGTAACCGATGGAATACTAACGATGGACGGTGATGGATCCGGTAAAGTACCGGTACCGTTAGTGTCTTTTCCTTTGTCAGAGTTACCTGGTGTGTCGTATGTCTTAGAGAGAGTGTTCAAATTAATCCCATTAAACACATAAATATGTTCACATGTCGAGGCCTCATCATGAGGATGGCTAGAACTACCCCCAAGAGAGGGGGTTTGAGCAACCATGGATTGTTGCTGTGGAAAAGGTTGAGTAAGCATAGCGGGTTGTGAATTTCCTTGGAAAATTTTGGCCACTTCATTGCGATGTGGATAGTATCGAGTGTAGTGATTGTCACCACAAATGATACACGGAAATTTCAGTTTCCATTGTGATTGCTTTTTGGTAGCAGGTGTTTGAGCTAGATTTTTTGGTTGTTCATTGTTATTGGTATTTTTGGATTTATTCTTTGTCTTCTTCTTACCTCCAGATTTTTGTGAAGGGGCAGATTTAACTGCATTCACCTCAGAGATCTGATTTTGGGGGGAGGTAGAGGAGAGTGTGGTCGATTGGGAAGTAGATTGAGTTTTGACGGAACCGATAACACCATCCGCATGAGATGAGGATGACAGATTAGATGGATCGGTATTAGCTCGAGCAACATTCAGAAACAAATCATACAAAGTACCAGATTGTGAATAAACCAAATCTAAGTACTGAACCCGAGAAATGGCTTCTTCCTCGGTCACCGCACCACCCATAGCGACATCGTGAGCGATCAGGGTTAAAAGTGATTTAGTAAACCATTCGGCAATAATATGTCAGGAATGATTACCTTGATCATCCTTTTTCGTCGTCTCCACTCATGAATATGATCAGAGATATGAACAAAGTCATATTGACGAAGGGAGGTCAAGAGTTCAGTACCCATCTCGTAGAAAATATGTAGTTGAAAGTGCATGAGGAAAGACATGGCAAGGGAATTGAAATTATGAAAAGAAGCACGAGGTAGTTCAATATACCACTTTGTTGCCGAGCCTGTAATTTTTCACTGGAAAAGACGCAAACGTATAGAATCATCCATGAGGGAGTTTGATGAACACCACAAATGGAAAGTCATCACATGGTTGTTTGGATCTTCACCATATTTTCCGTCAAATTTCAGAATATCAGAAGGAAGTTTAGCTGGAATAACTGGCAAAACCGGTGAATGAAAAATGGGATCATTAGTTAACCGAGACAAGTTTGGGAGATCTAGAGTCGCAAGGAAAGGTAGCTGTCAGTTAATTTGTGGATGATACTAGTGCGGCATAGGAACACCAGTAGGACCATAAACTGGTTTAGATGGATAGTTTTGACCAGTAGGTCCTCCTACATATGGTTTTTTTTGGCAAGGATAAGAAGGATTCGATGATGGATGAGAAACATTTGCATAACCTGGTGGGTTTTGAGCATTATAGGCCGGGTGATTTGCTTTCCCATGAGGAGGATAAACATTTTTCCCTTGAGGATGGTAAGGAGTAGATCCAGAAGGTAGATACACATTATACCCATGAGGAGGATAAGGTTGTGGTTCAGGAGAACTCCAGGTGGTGTTTGGGATGCTGCACGGATAAGGTTGTCCGTAAGATGTTTCGAAAGGAACAGGATTTGATACTCCTCCTAGTGGGTTATTATATGAGTTCCCTCCAACATGGGGTTGAATAAAAGTGCCTCCTAAAGATACTTCCCAGGATTGTGAAGGGTTTCTAGCAAATGAAGGTTGCCCCCCTGCCAGTGGTGGATTAACGACCGGGGTATGATTGGCAAACGGAGCTTGCCGTCCAGGAAGAGAATGAAACGGGGGCCATCCCCTGGGAGGGGTGGGCCCACCATAGAATGGTATTCCTCTAGGAGGGAATGGTTAGTTAGATGGTGGTTTCCCTCCAGCCGGTTGTGTTTGGCTGGTAGGGGTCTGCATTCTCAGGTGAAAAGATGTCCCAGCAAGATCATGTGGAACATGTGGAGGAGTAGAGTAAAAGCTAGTAACAACGGGGGTAGAGATTGAAGTTCCTTGGATATGAATAGAGGTGATGAGTCCAGCATTAGGATGTACTTGTGCTGACGTAACAGTAGGGTTAATGACCTGATCGACTGCGTGATTCATGGTTTGACCAGATGGTCATGTTTCACTAGGAGGGTCATGAGGATGAAAGGTTTGTCGAAAGGATTCAAAATGTTCATAGAGATCGCATCTCGATGAAGTCCTCCATACAGAACAAGCAATTGTGGGATTTGTATCTACTACGGTGCTAGGATGAACATGAGTCCTATACTCATCACCAAAGGTTGGTTCTATGGATCCCATATATGTTTCAGTAAAATTTCTCTCTGGTAATCATGGGAGCTCTTCGTCTATGACGTTCCCAAGGGATTCTAAATGAAGAAAAAGTGGTTCGAGAGGGGTTACCAACACAAATGTAGTGTGAGGAGTGGGATTTTCAACTGTAACCAAAACACCTTCTGAGTTATCTAACGGAGGAGCAATAACACTTCCAGCGTCAGATTGATTTTCTACCTCTCCACGGTAGTTGTCTTCGAGAGGGTTAGGAGGTAAGCATTGATATCCTTCTGGAGGTAGCCCTTGCATCCTGCATGATCGGTGAGGACCTTTATCGTCTACAAGCTCATTTTTGGAGAATAATAGAATACACTAAAAATCTAGGGCCAACTAACAAAAAGAAACGACATATGCTAACAAAATCTAGGAATCAACCAAGAAAACAAAACTTCTTTCGATGATTGTACTAGTTGGTGATGAAATCCAACATCACGTGATCAAGTCAAGAAGGGGCTAGGATATGGTGGGGTAGTTACAATGGTGACGTGCTTAACAGACTTTCACCTTGGTGCAAGCTTCCACGCAGTAATTGTGGATTTACCGTCCAAGGAGCCCAAGTGAGTTTGACCAATGTTTGTTCCAGGTACAGTGAGACTTCCCTTCACCATCACCTTGTGTAAGTACCTAAAGATTGTGTCTACTAAGGTCACCAACTCGCATTCATCCCCTGGGTGGGTATAGTCGACAGTCCAGTCTGAACGTAAGGATAGGGTATCGAGCACGAAATCAACTTGAAAGGCTTCCACTCAACATTGTGGGTATACCTTCAAGTGACCCCGATAATACAATCCGACTACTACAATCAGTCAAACCACAGAGGGATAATCTTCGTAGCTTTCCTGAGTGTGACCTCACGTATAACCCCTGTGTGAGAGGGGGATCCCAGAAAATCGATACGACAATTGGATTTGACTCTCCCTATCTCAGGATGCTAATGTTTGTTTTGAAAACTTTGGAGAATTGTACTCACAGCCTAATTCAAAGTGTTAATTCTAGTCTAATGTTGGTGGAAGATCCTAAAAATAAAAAATGTTCTAGATAATTTTTTAATTATCGTTCGTTTTATAGCTGTTCTTTACTCAAAGGGTGTATGAAAGTGAAACTGATGGAATGATGAATCAATTCCCAAAACATGCATAAAAGATGATAAGAAATCGTTTCTTTTCAATGAATTCCTATTTAAGGGAAAGAGAAAGGGTTGTTTTCACTATCAAACACTAATATGTAATGTCCTCAATCAATTTGTTCTCAATCAAATTCAATGTAATGCTAAAACATTTCAGAAATGCCTTCTAATATGCAAACCAATCACTAAGATGTATCTTTGTTGTTTGTATGCGAATGATGATTAATTCAATGAAAAACTTCTCCTACCAACTAAATTTTTAGATCAAGGAGATTTGGACAAGCATAAGCATATTTCGCACAAACAACACACCCTCTTGCTATGATTGAAACAATAAGCAAAAAGAAAACAAAAGATAACAAAGAAAATAAAAAAAATTCACACAAAAGAAAGATGCTAATAAAAATGACCTCAAAGAACCAAATAAGATGATTCAGATATTTTTAATGTCCTTCACCACAGTTTTCACTCAGTCAAATAAGAGAGGAAAACGACAAATTGCCTCTAAATCGTGAAGAACAAATTGCAAAGTAAGGACAAATGTAAAAAAATCCAAACAAAAGAGGATGAATCCTTAGAAAACAAGGTACTGAAGGCCAATACCAAGATGGACTGAAAGTATGAGACCCTAAGAAAATGTAAAAAGCAGAAACTGAACCCAAAAAATTGAAAAACTAGAGAATTTTTCACAAAAAGGGGGAGCGCTCTGGTGTAAGGGGCACCAGAGCATTATAACGCTCTGTGTAAGACCATCAGGGAGCACTGGCACCCTGATAACATAGGCAGGGGAGCACTCTGCTTTAACATCTCAGAAAAGTTCCTAGAAACTCAAAAATTCAAGAAAATTCAGCCAATCAGGGTGATCATGATGACACAAAGAGGGAATCAAACCATTCTAAGAATACAAAATTCAATGGAGAAGATCAAATGAGTGGGAAAAGGTCCAAGACAAGATCTCAGAAAGGAAACACAAATCATATTTCCTCCCTAGTGGAGTCGCCAATTTCTGTTGTAGTAAAATCTCCCTGCAGACAGGTAGATTTCCTCTTGAGAGCTAGACCCTTAACTCTAAGACAAAAGGTGCTTAACATGGACACTGACTTCCTTTTAGATCTAATCAAGTTGATGAAAAAAATATAAGGAGGAAGGCATGTACCTTATGAACGTCGTTTGTCCCTGCAAGGTCCAGGATGAGCTTCTATCTTGATCTCCTTGGTAGGTCAACCATAGATGTGAGTGCAGCAGCTTCATCAAGCTCTCCTTGTCCAAACCCTTGCTTAAACAGTCCACACATGGAATGTTGATGTTCCAAATGACATCTTCCTCATGAGATCATAAGTTAGATGCTTCACAATGATTTTCCCTCACTTCTCATGAGATCATAAGTTTGGTATCTCTAAACTCCTCTCTCTTCCCCTCCTCCATGGAAATCCCTCATTATATAGGATTTGGAGGCTTAACCACCATGGAGAGGATCTCTCATCAGATCCACTAAGAAAGGGATCTCTAAGATATATAGGGAGAAAATATCTCTTAAGGATTTTGGGGAGGAAATATCTCTCAAGGATTTTAAGGAGGAATTATTTCAACCATCCATGAGATCCTCCACCTTCTCTAAAAAATAGGAAACCAAATGTGAGGTGGATTCTCACACTTAATTACTTTCTTTTCCATGAATATTAATAATAATTCATGTGCACTTGATTCTCACACTTAATCAATTTCTTTTCCATCAATATGAATAATAATTCATGTGTACTTGGTATTTTGGCCTTCATGTAATATATCCCTCCTCCACATTGACTAGGTATTATGACATAGGTTATTCCATGGTGTCAAGGCATATGAGACACTTATATGACACTTTACGACACTTAGGGCAAGGTACCTAGGTGTGCAAATTTCATGTGTAACAGAAGGATATCCATGTTGAACATTGGGTGCAAGCCAAGGAAAGGATGAATGTTGAGCTCAAAATCATTATCACCCACATCCTTGGTGATGGTGTACAACCCATAAAGGAGTGGTAGAAGATTTCGATGGGGTCCTGTAAGGCTCTCTTTCCATAAGTGCAACCAAAAAGTTTCTCCCATCTAAAACTTATGTGGCACCCGATGTCGATCATGGTGCTACTTGTACTTGTCATTGGACTTTTGTAGGATATCATGAACCTGCTGGCGGATGTGTTGGATCCGCTCAATGAACCGAGTGGCTTTGTCAACTTCATTTGGAGCATGATATGAGTTGGTCGAGGTGACCGCAAGGGGTAGTGCAACATTTATGGGACTCAATGATTGGAATCCCAACCCCACCTGAAAGGGTCTGGGGTCAGTTGAGCTATGAAGGGCTTAGTTGTAGGTATTCTAAACATAGGGGAGACTATCATCCCATGTGCAAGGGTTCATGGAATTATACATGCATAGGATATGCTCGATCATTCGATTTACGACCTCGGTTTGGCCATCTGTTTGGGGGTGTAAGGTCGTGGATTTGGTGAGCTTGGTGTCCAGAAGTGACTAGAGGCTTGTGTTAGGGACCTAACCGCTTACGTAGGTAGAACAATGTATTCCGATGTAATAAAGGTCAATATTAATAAGGCCTTGCAATAAGGTAGAATAAATCGAATGTAAGAAGACCTAATAGAAGCTTCCACTTCTAGAAGGATCTTCCTCTAGATGGTTCTCTTGATAGACATATTTAGTATAAATAGGAGTTGAGGGTATGTGAACCCTAGCTTGGATATTATTGTAATAGAGCTCTGCTCGACTGGAGGTTGCCCCCTTGAAGAGGCCTATGAACATTGCTCTCAGTAATTGAAGTGCTCTTTTTGGTGTTATTCTGTTATCATTTTAGTATTATTGTAGTGTTATTCTGGTTATATTGTTTTTCATCTACCATTTCTAGCATTTTATTTATGTTCTGCATACTTTTTATATCTTGAATATTACAAGTGGTATCAGAGCACTTTCCTTGGCAGAAAATTGTGGGTTAAATGTCTTTCAGAGTAGAGACATATTCCAACATATTTAAGCCACAGAGATCTGTCGTTACATGCATAAACCCGCGGTTGAGCGATTCATACACGCAGAAAATATAAGTGGTTCTTAAGCGCACATCTATTTGCCACCCTTGTAACCCATGTTGGTACCCCTTCAAGTGGTAGCGCATTAGACAACACCTGTGTATAGATCGACCAAGATTTCTTGAAGCCCTCTGTAGATAAACTGATTGGCCCCCTGACTACTATAATTCCATCGAGAACAACACTCGGGAAGACACTCTCTAGTACCTTGGTAGTCTGGTAGTACGACTAAGGGAACAGTCTAGACTCCTTAGTTAGTTCCCTGAGATATTGGGCCAAGTACTACTAATGGACCCTGCATGTATATTAGAGAGCTATAGCACAGGGAAAACCCTTGTCTGTAGAAACCTTGAATACCTAACCCTTGGGGATGGAAACATAAAAGATCTATTGTGCACAATTTTGTTTGGGTTGCCAAATCACTACACATTTATTCCTAGTTAAGCATTTGGGAATTTCATCACTGCCGTATTCTTCAGACCGAAGTATAACTTCNAAAAAAAAAAAAAAAAAAAAAGTCTGGAAATTTTTGCACCATTATTTGAGACCTATTCCATTGGATTTATCTCTTCTCCCTTATCACATTCATACATATCATTTTTCAAAAAACTTTTTTACCCCACCCGCCCCATTTTGGCTCCCTCATCATCATGGCCCATACCCGTAGCGAAGACTTGGAATCTCTCTTCAATACCTTGCAATCTAATTTTGCAGAGACCCAATAAGAAGTGAAACAGCTCAGTGCCAATGTTTCTGCCATCAATACAACCATGCAATCCTCCATCGCCACCTCAATAGAGGAACTCAAACAAGACATGACTACCCAACTTGAATCTGTCATTTCGATGATCTGCACCAAGATGCATATCCCTGCAGATAATCCTTTATCTGAACCACACCTACATACCGAAGCTAAAACTTCCTCGCATTGCCATAATTTTCAGCACTATCACTTTCATCCTAACCTACGCCTTCCGTGGGTGGATGTGACCAAATTTGATGGCTTGAATCCCACTGGTTGGGTAACCCAAATGGAACATTATTTCTCTTTATACGAAATTACATATGACATGGCCAAACTCTGGTATGGTGTTCTCCATCTAGATCAAGAACGTTGGAAATGGTGGCAATGGAGAAAAACTTCTCGTCAAAGGTATATTGCTTGGACACACATTGTGGCAGAGCTTGATGAACGCTTTGACACTGACACCAACCATTTAGGACATCTGACCAAGTTGAAACAATCAAAAACAATGGAAGAATTTATAGCTACTTTTGAGCGCCTAGATTTTCGGACAGAGGGCATGTCTGATGCCTTTTTCCAAGAATGTTTTATCAATGACCTTAAGGATGATATTCATGCCCATGTCCTCATGGCTCAACCTTGAAGTTGGGTGGAGGGTACTAAAAGAGCTAAAGAAGAACAATAGTTTGTATCTTCTCAAAACCAGAAACCCCCCTTTATTCCTCACACTAAACCAATAAATCCCACTACTCCCTCTGCTCCACTAAAGATCAAAAAATTGACCAGATATGAAATGGATGAATGCCAACTCAAAGGCCTTTATTATAATTTTGATGATAACTATTTTCTGGGCCACAACTGTAAGGAACAAAGTATTTTTATGACCATCTCGGAGGATGTTTCGGAAGAGGATGTTGAAACTCCCCTTCTGTCTGAGTCACCTGAAACCATAGACACAACCCCTCCCTCAGACCCTCCCGAAGTAGAACCGGTCATTTCCCTAAATGCTCTGACTGGTTTCTCTGCTCCCCAAACCCTCAAGCTAATTGGTTACATCAAGCATAGGAAGGTCATCATTCTGGTTGATAGTGGTAGCACCCATAATTTTACTCATCTCCACATTGCCCAAGAAACTCATTATTATATCTATGTAGTCAATAATTTCCAAATCATGATTGCCAATCGCAACTCCATGAAATGTGGAGGGTGTTGTGAAAATGTGTGTCTCCAAATTGGTGACTACCACCTGAAATCTCATATATTTGCTATCAACATGGGTGGTTCTAACATTATGTTGGGTGTAGACTGGCTAAGGACTTTGGGCCCCATTCTCATGGATTTCAAGGAATTAACCATCCAATTCAACCAAGAGGGCCAAAAATATAAGTTCCAAGGAATCACCACTGGTTCACTGGAGATCATTAGTTCCCATCGCATGGAAAATCTACTAAAGAAAGGTCATTCTGGCATTATTGCCCAACTTGATGCCATATAGGAAACTGAGACACCCTCTGTGCCACAAGACCTCCAATCCATCCTCTCTAAACATCAAGTGGTATGTTCCACTCCCCAAGGACTCACGCCTTCCTATGGTGTTCATGATCATTCCATTCCTCTTATACGAGGAAGCATCCCTCCCAATATTCGTCCCTATCATCACCTCTTTTCCAAAAAAAATGAAATTGAGAAAATGGTTTAAGAACTGCTCAACGTAGGTGTTATCCGCCCTAGTATGAGCCCCTACTCTTCTCCTATGGTCATGGCCCTAAAGAAATAAGGTTCTTGGTGCATGTGTCTTGAGTTCTGCGCCCTCAACAAGCTCACCATTAAAGACAAATTTCCCATTCTTGTCATTGATGACCTCTTGGATGAATTGAGTGGCACCCAATTCTTTACTAAACTTGATCTTCATTCTTGATACCACCAGATCCATATGAAAGAGGCATACATTCCTAAGACTGTATTTAGAACTCTTGAGGGCCACTATGAGTTTTTGGTCATGCCTTTTGGCTTGTGTATTAAACCAGTCATCATGGTTGTAGTGGATCGCCTTTCTAGGTATGCTCATTTCTGTGCTCTTCAACACCCATTTACAACATCCACAGTGGCTCAAATTTTCATGGATCAGGTCTTCAAGCTTCATGGCATGTCGCATTCTATTGTTTCTGATCACAACCCAACTTTCACCAGCAATTTTTGGCAAGAACTATTCAAGCTACAAGGCACCCAATTGCATATCAATACAACTTATCATCCCCAGATGGATGGTCAAACTGAAGTTGTCAACAAGTGTTTGGAAACATATTTGAGGTGTTTTTCATCAGAAAAGAAAAATTAGTGGGCTCAATGTTTACCCCTAGTTGAATGGTGGTACAACAGTTCATACCATACAACTACACGCATGACTCCTTTTGAAGCGGTCTATGGACAAAATCCACCTTCAATCCTCTCATATTTACCATGTGTCTCAAAGGTCCATGCGGTTGAGCAAACACTTACAGTTTGAGAGGCTATTCTTCGTACCCTCAAAGAGAATTTGGTCATGGCTTAGAATTACATGAAGCAACAAACAGATCAAGGTCACTTTGAACGTCAATTTGTAGAAGGGGATCAGGTGTTTCTTCCACTACAACCTTACAAGCAAATTCCCTTAAGGCCGACCACTCTCAAAAGATGGCGCCCAAATTTTATGGTCCTTATAAATGTCTCAAGCATGTGGGACAGGTGGCCTATCAGTTATCTTTTCCCAGTCACTCTAAGCTACATCCCGTTTTTCATGTTTCATGCTTGAAAAAGGTGATTGGAACTAAGTGATAAACTCAAACCAAGCTTCTCGAGTTGGACGAGGAAGGCTCCATTTGGCTACAACCACAAGTAGTTTTGGACCAATGTGAGCGTCAATTGCATCAACAAACCATCAAGGAAGTGTTATTCCAATGGAAAGATACAACTCCAACAGATGCCACTTGCGAACCAACTACCATTCTGCAGCAATTTCCACATCTCAAGCCTTGAAGAAAAGGTTGTTTTTAAGGGGGCAGACATGTTAGGGACCTAACCCCTTACATAGGTATAAAAATGCATTCCAATGTAATAAAGGTCAATATTAATAAGGCCTTGCAATAAGGTATAATAAATCGAATGTAAGAAGACCTAATAGAAGATTTCACTTCTAGAAGGATCTTCCTCTAGATGGTTCTCTTGATAGACATATTTAGTATAAATAGGAGTCGAGGGTATGTGAACCCTATATTGGATAGTATTGTAATAGAGCTCTTCTCGACTAGAGGTTGCCCCCTCGAAGAGGCCCATGAACATTTCTCTCAGTAATCGAATTTCTCTTTCTGGTGTTATTCTATTATCATTTCAGTGTTATTGTGGTGTTATTCTGGTTATATTGTTGTTCATATACCATTTCTAGCATTTTATTTTTTTTTTGCATACTTTTAATATCTGGAATATTACATATTGACCGGAATGTGTTGAGAAATCGACTGTCCTGGTATGAGACAATGGTTTGTGGGATTCCAAAATGTACCTAGACTTGTTCAAATAAGAGATTGGCAGTGGCCTCTGTTGTGATTCTCTTCTTACAAGAGGCCATAATCTCCATCTTAGAAAAGAGATCCACAACCACAAAAACACAATCATTTCCCTGCTTGGTGGACGAGAGGCCCGACATGTATTCCATTGAGATGGATTCCCATGGCATGTCAAGAGTAATAAGGGGGGTCTACAGTCCCTATTTCTTAGTGGTCGATTTGGAAATCGCGTAGGTAGTGCAGGACCTCATATACTTTCTAGCCTCCTATCGGAGTTTTGGCCAATAGAAATTTTTTTGCAACATCACCACTGTCTTTTCGACATTGAAGTGTCCTGCCACCCAACTGTAGGTGGATCCCCATATAAGTTTCACTCGCTCACTTGATGGAATGCTGATATGTCCTAGACAGCATAACAACCCATCCTGAAGATGGAAATTAGAAGCAATTGTGTTTGCGCCCAACATTTGGTAGGTGGTGGAGAAGTCCAGGTCTATCTCATAGAGTTGGGGCCATCGAGAGATCTCATGGATGCAAGAATATATCCCTGTGGTGAGTGTCACAACTGGTAGTCTACTGAGGAAATATGTAACCACCCTAATTAATTCTTTAATTATCATGATTAATAAATATATTTTAATAAATATTAGTTAATGAATTATTAAAATAGATTTTTTTGAAGACTTTATTATAATATAATTGTTATTGGTAGTTGAACCAATTTATGGGGGGCGATAAGGTGGTTGAGTGATTAATGAGGGGAAGGTGGTTGGATAAGGGAGGATAAGGAAATAAGGGGGGGAAGAGGACTCGAGAGGGGGATCTCTTCTTGGTTGAGATATATTTTTTTTTTATTTATGGGAAGGTGAGAAATTAGGGGAGGGAGAAGGTGAAGGGAGGAAAACAATTTGGGATGCATCTGTTTTACTTGCATCTTGCTTGAGGACTCGCACAGGGGCAAGTGTTGCTGGGAATTTTGGGCTCAGGGGTCAGGAAACCGTAAGGAATCCTGGGGCTAGGGAGCCGGAGAGGTTGTTTCTAGCTGACTGGGAGGTTAAATCATTTTGGGCAGGATTCATCAGCATCAGGTTGAGCTTCAGTTCAACATCAGATTGAGGTAAATACATTTCATTATCATTATGTTCATTATTGTACTATTGTTCATTATGTTCATTATGTTGTTGTTCATCTTAATATTGTTGTTGTTGTTCATCATTATACTGTTGTTGTTGTTCATCATTATTCTGTTAAAACCATCAATTATTATGCTGGTAAATAAATAAGTAAATAAGATAGATTTTATGTGTTTATATTTATGTTTTATGAGGCTCTGTATGCACAGGCCTTACAAAATCAGCGACATGGTTGGTTCTTCCCATTTTATACTTGATGTTGAGGTGGAATTGTTGCAATTACATGGACCACTTCTGATGGCGGTCATTCGGTCAGCCCACCAACCAGGGAACCTACAATCATAGAAAGGTGACTAAGTATATAACCAGAAAGGGATAATAGAGGGGAAGAAGAAAATGGGAAAAGGGTCAAGTATAGCACATAAAAACATCTATTGTTCATTTATTAATGCCAATCTTTTCGAACCCCTGGTTAGTTCTCACTAGTAAAAGAATAAATTGCAGATCACAGAAGTTTTTGGGTGCAAGATGTATATGACGAAACATGGGGCATAAGTGTTGGATACTGCAAACCTGGGAACTGTTGGTCATATATTTGGCTAAGTATTGAAATGGACCACGGTCGATCGGGCTCATGGTGTCAAGATATATATAAATATGAGCATCTTCCAATCCACGAACCCAGGAAGCCATGATTACAAAAATGCGACTAAATATAGAACCACAAAGGGATAATTGAGGGGAAGAAAACAAGGAAAATTTAAAGAGAAAGTGTTTATATTTATTCCAATAGTATTCATATTAATATGTATTAATAGATTATTTTTGGTCCAAATTTAAAGCATCTTCCAATTTGCAGGGTGTTTTTGAGTTCACAAATTTCGTTGAAACCCATAAGCAATAGAAAGAAAAAAAAAATTAAAAAAAAAAATATATATATATATATATACACACACACACACACACATGACGTAACATTTTTATATGCACGGGCATTATGAAATATAATAAGTTGTAATATATGCATAACATTGAATAGGAACAGGACATCAACACTTGAGTTTCCTTGTTGAAACAATCATTAATTCATTCTATTTACGGGAGCCTGAAGAATGAAAGCAGGATGGGTCCTCCCATTTATTTCTAAAGTATAGGGCGGGGGCCACAAAAGTATGGCCTATCAAAAAAATTTCTTCCATATAAAATGTAAGGAGCGAATAGAGTAGCCTTTATTTAAATCGAAGTGTTGGGAAGCATAAAGAAATGCTTATCGTGCATGTTTAACCACACACAAAAAACGAAAGTACAAAATAAAATAAAAAACAATATTAGACATTGGAAAACACAATAGAAAAGCCTCAAATAATCTATATTCAGATAAATTGGGTTACAAAATACAGTTGATATTATTTCCCAAAATAGTTATCTTGAGATAGTTCAACAGATATTCTCTGATATTTAAATTCATTTTCCATAATGACTGCGATTGAGGCTCCCGCCGACAAAAAAACAAATATGTACAACAACCAAGCCTATAGACAGTGTTTTATAGATTTCAACTTGATCATCAAATGCTTGCTTGGTAAAAAATAATGAGTTGAATATCAATTTCGAGTCTTGGACTTTATTGGTGATTCCTGTTGGATTACTGAGCGGGGGGGTGAATCAGTAATAACGTAATTATAATCCTTTTTCTTCAAATGTTATATCAATGTAGAATTATTATCCAAAAATGAGTAGTAATAAATAAACAATCACACACATGAACAGTACACCAGTGTTTTACGTGGAAACCCA
>ML788183.1:745588-781459 GCA_009831015.1 Picea engelmannii | reverse complement strand
AAGATACCTTTGCCATTGATGACAAAGGGGGAGAGATTTATCAGATGCAGAGGACAGAGGCATGGTTCCAGGTGGATCAGATTTATCAGATGCAGAGGACAGAGGCATGGTTTCAGGGGGAGCATGACTGATATGATTTCAATAGTGCATCAGAGTGTTTCCATCAATGACAACCAACCTTAATCAACAATTCCATCTTGATCAATATCATATTTTTGAATAGCTTGTATCTTCTAGATATGGCCTCCCTGCATTAGTTATTTATTCAACATTCCATACTTTGCTAAGTGTTAATTTCCCTCCATCTTCCAAAAATTGGGGTTTAAGGTGCCTTCCTTGTAACGTTCCTAGTCATCGACATCTTTGACAACTTATATATGCGATTCAAGCCCAATTCAAAGATGAGGGAGTGGTTTTATGTGACATCAACTTTGGGGGAAAAAATCATGTTAGCCAACAAAAGATGAAACAAAAAAAATTCAAGTATGTTTTGACTACTATTCTCCCTGTATTTGATCATCTGTTTGGTTGAAAGGCCTGCTTGAAGATATGTATGTTGAATTTCTTTGTTTTATTTTTGTAAATTGGAAGGGACATCCAAGTCACCTATAAAATGCTCCTCTGTTGAAGTACATAGCTTATTCTAGAAACACACATCTTGCATGTGTATCAAATGTTGCAGATCACATCAGAATATATCTTTCATCATAGGGGTGGCAGACATCGCGGCTCACAAAATGGTCTAGAATATTTGGAAGTGACGCCAAATAATACTCCATGCCCGAATATAATCAGAAGAAAATTATAAATTTGGATCCTCACGAATGTGAGAAACTGTATGAGCGTTTGAATCAACATTGTAAAATTACAGAACATTTTATGACAAAGTTGTAATAGACTTGACAGACATCCAAATTCTATGTCAAATATTGTTGATCGACCTCTAGATGTAGTAACAGACTAGATATAAAATCAAATTTTGAGCACTACGGATACTAATGTCAAGTGTAACAAGATGTGATCCTAGGATCTAGGTAGTTTCAGTGTCAGGCATCCACACTGGCACTGACTCCAGGCTCCAGATAGCTTTGACTTTGGACATCGACACTGGCGGTGGAAATGGGAACAATGTTATTGACTGTAGTGCAGTAATGCGGTGAACAAGCAGGGTTGTCATTGTCAAAGCACTTAGACTGGAGGATTGTCATACCTACAAAGAGCATCAACTTTAGTTTTTCTTTGTCACAACAATTACAATGTTGCTATGAGTCCAGAAATCTTTGGAGAATGGGTGTCATGTGCGATAATGCCCTTGAAATTAGGTACATGTCATACATCTAATACCTGACATTGCAATGTTAATGTGATTTCCATAGTGGACGACGGCTTGATTGCATTGGAACAAGCAATATTAATTGTGTTATTAATTAACATCTTTGAAGGACGTGAATCTCAAATAACGCCTGAAAATTTTTGAATAGTCGTGTGTTAAAAAAATACATTGTTTTATATTTTAAGAAATAAGAAATTGTATTTATGTCTAACATTGGGTTTTGCACATTAACCTTTTTAAGTTAACTGAAATTAATATATAGTCAACTCATATTCCCGGAAGCGATCAAATTCCCTAAAGCTAGTTTATTTCCATCATGTTGGCTGGGATAGAAGGATCCACCACCAAGACAAAGAAAGAAGGTAGAAATAAAAGAACCTATGCAAACTCAAGCTCGTGATGGAATCACTCTATGACCAGGAAGTAATTATGTCCTTATCGATCTATGATAATAATTTAAAAAGTCAAGAGGCACTTGCGACGAGGCCATGGCTATTTATTTGATCCAGACAAGTCAATACTTCAAGCATCGAGCAATTCCTTTTTTGTTTTTTCAAATATCAGATCCACTGCAACAGAACAAATGCATTTTCCTCATTCAAATAAAGGGTAACAATAGGAAGAATGATATTGGGTGGAAACAACTTTGGAATATCCTACTACATCAAGGTCTCTTCTAAAGAATGAAACAAAATGATTACATGAAGGTGGTAGTAAAAGGTGATTTTCAGAAACCAAATCATTACCTGAACACGTTAAACTTCTTGCAGAAGGTGGTAGTATAAATTAATCTTTAAAAAGTGTTGCAAAGTCCATAATCCAAAATTTCTTCCCATTAAATTTTCCCAGTTACATGTTGATGCAGGCATCATAAAATTTTGAGAGCCTTGTTCCCTAGTTATATACCCACCTTCAAGTACGAGGAGAATATTCTTGAATAGAGCGACAAGATGTTCGACCCAGATGAAATCATATGCATAGGGATAGTGAAAAAAATGTGCAGTAGCGATAAAAAGTTGATTGTATGTGGAGTCTGTTGCTACATCCAGAGGACAGTGAACATATTTTGATAAAGAATCTGACTTTCTATCAATTCTATTACCACACCGAGAAGTCGCTCAAAAAACTTTGAAATAGAAACTTTTATAATTCTAGGATATTGATTCAACCACCCATACAGTTTCTCACATTCATGATGATCCAATTTTATAATTTCCTTCTGAGTATATTTGCGAATGGAGTAATATTTTGCGTCATTTCCAAATATTCCAGACCATTTTTCAAGCCACGATATGTGCGACTCCTCTGACGAAATATAAATTCTTATGTGGTCTACGGAATTTGATACATTTTCCAAATCTGTGTTGTTGGAAGAATTTATATACTTCAATGACAGAGCATGTTGTAGGTGACCTGAAAGTCCCTTCCAATTTCTACTAACAAAACAAAGAAGTTCAACATAAAAATCTTCAGGCAGGCCTTTCAATCAACCAAAGCATTGAATACAGGGAGAATATCAATCATAAGATACTTAAATTTTTTTTGTCTGAGTTTATTTTGGCCAACTGAGTTATTTTCGCTCAAAGATGACGTCACATAAAACCATTCCCTCATCTTTCAATTGGGCTTGAATGGCATCTCTAAGTTGTTTCACATGTCGATGACCAGGAACATTACATTGAAGGCACCTTAAATCCCAAGTCTTCGATGATAGACAGAAATGAGAATAAGTATTTAAAATGAACGTTGGAGGATGATGGTAGAATCTTTCGTAAATCTTGGTTTAATTTTTTTTAATGGAATATGCCCTCGATATTTTTGCTTATTAATGTCAATCCTTTCGAATATCCAAGCAGATTCTCAAATATGACAACATGTAATATATGCACAGTATTAAAGAGGAACATGATGTCAAGACCTTTGTGGATGACACATTTGTGAAAGGAAGTGTGGTAGTACAATATTGCACTGTTACTATGTTGATGCCTTAATAAAACTAAAATAACCAACAATTTTTTCGAATTCAAGATGGACGAAAAAAAAATCATCAGATCCCATAATATTTTCCTATTAATGTGTTTTAATGGGAGATGTCCTCAAGATTTCCTCTTATTGAAGACAATATTTTTGAACCTGCCTGGTGGGTTGTCACTAGTAAAAGCATAATTAATGTTCATTTGGAAGGGAGGAAGGTGGCGGGGATGGAGCGGAGCGAAAAATGATTTTAAAAATTTTTGAACCCACAAAACTTTGAAGACTCGACAAAGTATGGAAAGGTGGGTCAGACAGATGGAGTCATCGTAGGTAGAGTCGGGCTTGCGAGTTCAAGGAGTCCAGGGTTGAATTGTAGATCACCGAAGTTTTGGGTTCAAGATGTATACCCCGAACACGGGGCACTAGAGTTCGATAGCACCTATCCACGAACTCACATCCATAAAATTGGCTAAGTATGCAAATGAACGGCGGTCGGTTGGACTCGTGATGTGAATATATAGATGGAGATGAGGATTTTTCAGTTCGCTACTTTGGATAGGGGTGAAGACATAAACAGAACCAAGTATAGAACCAATCTTTTTGAATATGTGTGTTGAATAGTCACTAATAACATGATTTAGCATTTCCATATGGAAGAATATTCTCAAATATGAAAACTTATAATATATGCACAGTATTAAAGAGGGACATGAGCATAGAAACGTGAACCTACCACCTTGGGAACCCGCGAACATAAAAACATGACCAAGTATAGAACTGGAAACACATAATAGAGGGGAAGAACAAAAGGGAAAAACGGCTAAGTTTAGAAGAGGAAAAATAAAGGGAGACAAGAACTTTATCTCTCACACAACAACACTTAGTCTCATAACTATGAAACCATAGAAACAAATTAACTTTTGGAAAAACATTCTTAGATATGAAATATAGTTGGAGCTCAACAAAATCTGGTTCAATTCAAAAGAGATGTTGTTTATATCTACTGGAAAATTTTGCATATTATTTTATCTTAATAGTATTTTTTGGTGGCCCAACTGTAAAACCATGTTCCAATTTGTGTTTTCAAGTGGAGATGTATTTGTGAAGAAACTAGTGAACAAGTACGAAGAGTCTTAGTTGAAACTGCAGGACCTCAACTCTGCAAAGTTGAATCAAACAACAATAAGTAAAATCCAATGAACCAACGAGAAAACATCAAATAGTCAACCAGGAATGTTGGTGAAGAAAAATATTGTCCAAATTTACTGTAGAAAAGATTGTATAGAAAAATCGGAGGAATATATTGTCACATGCCTGTTAAGAAAAACTTTTAGGTTGTGAGGCCTGGCAAGTAAACATGTAAGGTTGTGAGGATCATGCAAAAGCCTCCCACTGTGCAAACATTTAAGGAAGCTGTAGTTTTTCAAGGTTTCCATTCTGCATCCGCAATTGGAACACCTCCATAACACTCAGTGACATATAAAAAAGGAAATTGATTTTTCTCTTCGCATACGAACATGTTCTGGAAGAGAATTTTGACTGAGGCATCTCCAGTATTTAAATTTTTCACTTGCAAATTGGAAATAGAAAATAGAACAGAACGAACAAGAAAATAAACCTAGAAACAAAACCCACCCGTCAATGGGGAACAACAGAAGCACAGTTCCAATCGCAGTTGCAGAATCCCAAGCATGCAAACTACAACAACAACAAAAACAATAGGAAAACAAGAAACTAGTCAACAAGAAACGAGAAAGCAACAACCAATCAACCAACAATGTCGCCAAAGAACAATATTGCCCATTTTCACTGCAGACAACATTGCAGAAGAAAAAAAAGAAGGGACAAAAATGTATTGCAACAGACCTGTTAAGCAATGTAGGAATACAACCGTAGCACCGAGACCTACCGTTAAATGGAGAAGGACAAAAGCGCAGCCCCTAGACCACAAACTGCAACAACAGGTCCAACTGCAGATGCAAGACCCCAAAGTGTAGCTAAAGGACCTTAACTCTGCAAAGTTGAATTAAACAACAATAAGTATAATACAGTGAACCAAAGAGCAAGCACGAACCAACCAACTAGCAATGTCGGTGAAGAACAATATTGGCCAAATTCACTACACACAATATTGTATCAAAAAATTCGTAGGAAAATGTATTGTAACACAATTGCTAAGCAAACATTTAAGGTTGTGATGCCTATTTGGTAAACATTTAAGGTTGTGAGGATCTTCCAAAGGCCTCCCACTATGAAAACAATTAAGAAAGTTGCAATTTCCGCAGTTGGCATTTTTCAATACTGGGAGCGATCAGAATCCTCTTGCAACCCATCTTTGTATGTGATTCCTACGACTAAAGAAGAAGGATTGTAATGTTGTCTTTGTCTCATTACTAATCACCAATGTTTGACACAAAGACCACCTCCATCGCAGCCACAATGACGTATAGGAAAAGGAAATCGTATTTTCTCCTCACATACAAAGATGATCTGCAAAAGGATTTCGACTCACGCATCCCGAGTAGTGAAATTTATCACCTGCAAAGTGAAAATGGAAAACAAAAAACAATGAATAGGAAGTTAAACACGACAACGAAAGACACACGTTAATGGGGAACAAAAGAAGGCCACTTCCAATCGTGGTTGTAGAATCCCAAGCATGCAAACTGCAACAAGACCAACATGAAAACAAGAACAACAACAACAGGCAAACAGGAAATTAGTGAACAAGAAAGGAGCATGCATCAACCAGTGAACCAGTAATGCCATTGAAGAATAATATTTCCCATATTCACTACAAAGAACATTACATACAAAAATCGGAGGAAAATGTATTGTAACAATCCTGTTAAGTAAACATTTAAGGTTGTGAGGCCTACTAGCTAAACATTTAAGTCTGTCGAGACTGCTATGTAAACATTTAAGAAAGAATGCAATGTGGCAGGTCTGTTACGTACACAAAAAACAATTATTATATTATTTTATAACAATAAAAAAAAAAATAGTAACAATAGTTCGAACAATATAGGCTATTCAAAAAAATATTATTCAAAGGACAAACTAATATGAAGTCAACTAATAAAAAATTGACTCTCTATGTTCAAAACATTGGATATCCAAACATTTCAAAATAATAGTAAAAATTCAGAAAGACCGTATATGATAAAAAACTTTGGATATGCTAACATATAAAACATTGGGAATAGAGAAGATGGCAATAATACCTCCAATCTGTTATCCAAACAGATCATGACATATATGGTATTTTTTATCATATACAAATCAATGTTTTTAGTTCACTAGTTCCGAAAATAGAGATTATGAAAATATTTTTAGTCAAACGACAAATTAATATGAAGTCAACGAATTATCAATTGCTATAGTCCTGTTAGCGTCAGAAGTCACTCCTGGATTTCTTGCAGGAGCAGAGCCCAATGCCCATCAGTTTTATGTCACGATTTGTTTAATGGGGTGATCGAATGGATAAAGACTCAAGAAGGTATAGCTTTAACTCAGGAGACCGGGCCTGGTGTGTATACAGCAAGGGAGTTCTTGATCCAACTTCCGTCAGTAAATGGATTAAAGGGTGGTAGATGGAAGACTTGTGAGAAGGGTGAGAAAGACTGCCTCGGGCAACGGGCCTTCAAAATCTTGGGGATGAAAAACTTAAGAGCCAAGATCCTCTTGGTCCAGAGCTTGAAGGAGCTAAGGAGTGACTTGACTGGACCCTCCAATTCCAAGTTGTTCAACGTTAAGAAAATCACAGGAACTGATTAGAAACAATGTAATTGTTACAGTGATCCAACCTACATCATCCTTTAACAGCTACAACTCGACTGTATCCTCCAATTCCGAGCTGTTCTAACACAATAAACAAAGAAATGGGAAAGAGACTGACATCCATAAAGTAAGAAGTCTCAAATTCCTTATACATTAACCAGAGCGACCAACGCTTTATCAAAACTTCGCAATCGGGAGCCTTGCTCAACCATCGATAGATTACAAAAATACAAAGACTGAGTCTATATACTTAGGAAAATTCACATCACAAAGGTGTGCCCAGTCACCCAAGGTTTTGTGTCCCTTCGGTCAAACTCGTACTAATATGCTTCTTCAATCGCTACATTAACTATGCATCGCTCTTGCAAGGTGGGTAGCTGAGCCATTAAGTGTCGAGCTAGCATGTGCAGAATTATCTATCTATTCGAGGACTTCGACATGGCTTCTTTGGAAAAATCAGTACATAGGACCCCTTCAAGTAGACCGCTTGCCAGACCCTCCATACCTCACACTTAATGAATGAAAGGAGGTTTCCACCACCCGTTCTTGCCTTTATTTACCTCAAGCGAGAAACAAGATTGAGATCAGATCCGATGGCGCCTGGAGATCGTGATGATCTCCTCTAACTGAACTCGGTGCCTTTGGCCCCTCTTGCACAACTCTTTTTGTTTATCAAGTGACCGCGGGTTGTGAGCCTGCGCTTACTCTCAAAGGCGCTTTCGGCGTTCGTGAATAGGAAGGGGATGATTCTTGCTTCTTGAAATCGCGATGAGCAAAATGCCGAGACGGATTAATCGGGCGCCACGCATCCTCTTAGATCTGACGGTCCGGAACTCACTTGGTGATACTGTGGGCTCGGGTCCTGGACACTCCCGGTACCTTGCGCATCGAAAAATCATGAAGCTTCTCTTTGCACCTTGAAATCGCGATGGGTGAAATGGCAGGGAACCTAATTGTGCGCCAGGTGTCTCCTGTGGGTGGACGGTTGAGATTGCTTCGTGATACCACGGGTCCGACTCTGGGCGCCTTCGACACTTTGGGGTTCAGGGTTTCGATATGCAGAATGATATGGAACTCTCACCCTTCGAACTCGTGACTGCTGAAAAGCCGACGCTACTAGATCTTGCGCCAAGCATCCTTTGGATGGATGGTCCTTCCCTGCATACAATATGGGTGCGATCTATTTGCGCTAATTTCAGTGCAACTCCGCTATCCACGATTTCCCGCTGACCGTCAATCTGCTCGTATGCATGAATCTGGACCGTCGATGATATAACCTTGCCCGCTTACCTATTTGAAAACCTGAAATGAGATTTTTTCGCGTTGCGCTCGGGCGCTTCTCATGCAACTTCCAGACTCGAATATTCTTGTGCCTCGGACAAGAAATGTTACTAACATTAGTCTCCATGGGGGATAGACTCATCCCTGTGATTCTCTAAGGACTCAATTTGCAGTTCCAGTGCCTTATTGTTGGGCTATGGAGTCATTTATAAAGCCGAAACAATAAAAATAAAAACAAAGAACTAAAAGGACAATATTTACAAAACAAAGGAGCCATCGAAGGCTCAGACAAAACATATTTTAAGAAAATGCCCATTTACTGGGCTGCTGAAAACTTCTTCACCCTCCAAATCTTACAACCTGTACGTGTTATTTGAGAACACCTCAGAGATTTTGAAGGGGCCGATCCAGAGGGCATCAACCTTGATGTGTTTTCCCTTATCTTGCTTAGGAGCATCCCATTTCAGTACCAGGTCTCCTATCTAGAACTCCTCTTGTTTGGCCTTCTTATCAAAACCCTGCTTGATCCTTTGCTGATAGTCTTAAACTCTGCCTATTACCTACTCCCTGACCTACTGGACTTCCACTAGCTGATGAATTCTTCTGATCATGTCATCAGGCTCCTCTTGATGATCCTGGAGGAATTTTACTACAGGAATGGCTAAATGAGAAGTAAAAATAGCCTCTGCTCCATAGACTAATTGGAAAGGAAAGACGCCTATAGATCTCTTCGTGGTCACTCGATCGGCCCATAAAGAAAATTTCAATTTTGAGTGCCAAGCCTTCTTGTTGTCTTCCAACAACCTTTTGATGATCCTTATCGGGCTTTTGTTGGAGGACTCTGCCAAACCATTGCCCTGGGGATAATATGGAGTGGAGTGAATCAGTTTGATCCCAAATTGTTCACAGAACTTGGCTAATGGCTCAACCCTGAAAGAGGTTTCGTTATCAGTGAGAATATTACTTGGGAGTTGAATATCGCGATGAGGTCCTCCATGAATCCAATGATTACCTTGGGGGAAACACTCCTAGTGGGGATAGCTTCAATCCACTTGGTAAAGAAATCTATAGCAGTCAAGATCCATTTGTGCTTCCCACTGGAAGCGGGGTGAATTTCTCCAATCAAATCCAGGCCCCATTGCTGGAAAGGTCCTGAAACAACCACAAGATTTATTGGCAAAGACTTAAGCTATTGTTTTCCTGCAAATCTTTGACATTTAGTGCAAACTCTGACCCCTCTATGGACATCATCGAACAAGGTGGGCAAATAGTACCCGGCTCTGAGAATTTTGTGGGCTGTGGCCTTCCAGAAATGGTGCCCACCACATAGGCCGCTGTGAAATTCAAACATGATCCTGTCGGCCTCTTGTGGATCCATGCATTTCAAAAGTACCCCCAGGGGGTCTTTCCAGTATAAAATTTGATCAATAAGGCAATATCTCACCGCCTTGATCTTTATAGCTCTTGCTTTGTTCCTTTGCAGGCCGTCTGGAGGCCGCAACTCTTGCAGAAAGTATATGACATCCCTATACCAAGGACATTGAGCCAGTGGGGGCTCCCTTTGAGGGTCTATTTCAGGAAGCCGACCCTGTTGAATTCCTGAGCATTCGTTGATGAAACTTACTCCCAAATCTTGGCAATTGGCTTCAACCAACAGCTTGGCTAAACCTTGACCTTTGATCAATTTGGTAGGCTTTATTTCCAGTTCAAATTCCATAATCTTGGCTATCCACTTACTTCTCTTCCCATATATGTCAGGATGAATAAGGATATCTTTAACAACAGCTGAGGGGACATAAGCGATGATTTTTTACTGTAGGACATAGATTCTAAAGGCCTTGAGAGATTTTACCAAAGCATAGGCCTACTTCTCCATGGTGTCATACCTGACTTTGGCATCCCTTAATGCTTGGCTGAAATAGGAAATAGGCTGCTCTATCCCAACCTCATTTGTCTGTAATAAAACAACAGCCACCGTGTTAGGTGAGGCAAAGGAGAAGATAACGAAATCCTTTGAGTAGTCAGGACTAATAAGCACAGGGGCTTCGGTTAGGGCCTTCTTTATTTTCTCAAAGGAATGACGCTATTCAAAAGTCCACCTCACTTCATTTCCCTTCCTTAACATGGTTGTTATAAGTTTTACCTCCTCAGTAAAGTTAGGCACAAACCTCCTCAGAAAATTAATCTTACCAAGGAAAGATTGGACCTCCTTCTTGGACCTCAGGATTGATAAGGCTTGAATTGCCTCAACTCTGCTAGGGTCAATCCTGACTCCTTCCGCTTATACTATGTGGCCTAGTAGCTTTCCCTCCTACATGGTGAACAAATATTTCTTGGGGTTTAATGAAATGCCAAAACTCCTGCATTTCAGGAAAACCTTTATGAGATGACAACAGTGTTCTTTATCAGATTTTGAAAACACTGTGATGTCATCCAGATAGATGACCACAAATTTATCCTTTTCCCCAATGAAAGCTATGTCCATGGCACGTTGGAATGTTGCCCCTGCATTCATTAATCCAAACGACATCTTGGCATACATGAATGTGCCCCATGGAGTGGTAAATGTCATATTTTCCCTTTCCTCAGGCAGAACAAAGACTTTATTGTAGCCAGAGAAACCATCGGTCATGGACATCCTGGATGCTACCATTACCCTTTGTAGTATATGTTCCATCTTTGGTAAGGGGTAGTTATCCTTTCGTGATCTCCTGTTTAGGTTTCTGAAGTCTACACAGAGTCTGATTTCTCCATTCTTTTTCCTTACTGGTACCAAGTTGGCCACCCACTCTGATTATCTCAGTGGTACGATGATCTGGGCCTGAAGAAACTTCTTCACTTCCCTCTCCATGATAGGCAGCAGCATAAGATTGATCTGTCTCATCTTCTGCCTAAATGGATTTGCCTCCCCTTTCAACGGGATTTTATGCTCGATGATAGAAGTGTCATATGTTTTTAGGTCTTCGTAGGTCCATGTGAAAACATCAGCAAATTCCCTCAAAAGTCCAATGTATTCAGACCTATGCTCCTTTGTCAGACTTCTTGACAATTTGACAAACTTGGTCTCACTCTCGATGCCAATGTTGCACTGAATAGTACCAGCGTCATCCTCCGAGATTTCCCCCTTTAATGACACATCATTTCTATCAAAAATCCTTTCCAAAGGAACCAGTCCCCTTGGAATATGGTTGTTGGGGAGCTACACAATGTCATGCTTTGCTATTTTACTCAGCAACTTACCCCTATCAAGCCCTTTTTCAGAGACAAAATCTTGGTCGATATGCATCTCTGAAAACTCTTTGATAGTTTCCAAGAACTTCTTGATCTCGAGATCATCCTCGAATACCTTCCAATGTTTGACGTTGTCAGGTATGGAGGGCCTTTATTTTACCTCTACATCATATCTGAATTTGGGCAGCAAGGGCACTTTGAAATTTCTTGCTGACGTGGCCAAGGAATCTGCCACTATTTTATCTTCTCTTGGGATGAAAGAAATGTTAAATGCTAAGAAGAAACTGTCAATTAGGTCCCATACCTCATTTCTGTAACTCCTGAGTCGAAGATGCTTAGCCTGATAAGCACTTCTGATCTGTTGGACCACCAACTCTGCATCACCGAACACTGCTACCTCCTGAATTCCCATTTCCCTCAAAACTCTTAATCCCAGAACAAGAGCTTCATACTCTGCCACATTGTTGGTAGCTTCAAATTCTAGTTTTTACGACAGAGATATGGTTTCCTGAGAAGGTGATACAAAAAATACCCTAGCACCAACACCTTCCCTTTAAGAGGCTCCATCAAAGAACATTTTCCAGACGGGGGTGATGGAGAGAGGAAACTTATGGGAGGTGGTGGGCTACTTTCTGAGCTTAAGAGGGGGCTCGAGAGAATGGGTGAGTGGTAGTAAACTAGAACCTAAATCAGTGTCTAAGACAAAAATGGGATGGTTGGTTGGATTAGCTTCATCACTGATTATATAGGCCAATTGGGCTTCCCTGTATAGCCTCCTATGTTCTCCTCCAAACACTGGGATAGTAGCGTATATGAGGTCCATCTGCAAAGTTTCCCCTAGTATTTTTATCCGAGATCTTGACAACAACATACCAAACTTGGGGGGGACATCAACCACTACAATATCCATGACCACACTTTTCATGGGCAACTGAAACAAGGTCACAACCAGGTCTTTGATAACCCTAAGACATTGAACTTTCCTAGAGTCAAAGGAATAGAGGTCATGATAAGCTCGGGTTACTTCTAACCCTAATTCTTCCATGAAATTTTTGGGCATGAGGTTGTGAGAAGCCCCCGAATCCATCAAGCAATTGTGTAGTACCTTGTCATGTATGTTCAAGGAAGTGTAGAAGGGAGGGGATGAGTCATTCCTTTCTTCTACCATAGGGCCTAGAATAACTGCAGGCTTTTCGTCTTGCAAATTGATGGAGTCTGTGGGAAGGCATGAGACCTCAGACTGCAAAAGCTCAGAGAAGCGTTTCTTGAACCCTTCATGTTTAATCAATTCGGTTAGGGGCACAGGGATTCTGATCTTTTGAATTTCATGCTCGAAATTAAAAGAAGATGTAAGCTTTGGGATTTCTCTTATTTCGGGAGCATGACTCTGGACTATGGGAGAAAGGGGTTGGTGTTTCTTACCTTTGTGACTGTCTGCTACTTCATTAGCAGGTTTCTCTATTCTAGTGGACTGCTCAGGAACATTAGGCGCTAATATCTTTTTCTTAGAACACAGATCATATCTGCCTTGGTTGCCACTAGCCTTGTCTCCCTTGCTCAGTTCGTTTAGCTGAATATCCATGAGAGACTCCTCATATGATGATTGAGTGAGATGAGGAAAAGGAGGAGTGTCTCCGAAGCAATGGATTTGAGGATCAAGCTCACCTGTTTCCCCTTCTTCTTCCTCAGCCACAAAGTTATTTTGAAAAGGGGCCTGGATCTTCTGGTCTTCTCTGTCTCTTCCCCTCTTTCTTTGCACAGTCGGGGAAGTAATATTGTTTGGCCTCCTGAAACCTCCTTTGTTTTCGGCGTTTTGGGGGCCCTTGTATGCTTGCCTCCCCTCCACCTTGATTCTGTCCATCTCTGTAGACAGAGACTTCACCATCCTGGTCAGTTAATCCACTTGAGGGTGGGGCACCGATGGGCCAGAGGATGAGGCTTCCGAACTTCCCTTTATTCTGTCTGCGTCAGTCTTGTTTCTCAGTCTATCAACTGCTAATACATTGGATTCCACTTCTATGGCCGCATCTTGCATTTGAGATAAGGAGGTGGCTCTTCTTTCTCTCAATAAAAGACAGAAATCGGGGCCAAACGCACTAGCATAAGAAATCTTGGCCGGGGCTTCTGAAGGCTTTGTTATTCAAAGACCCAAACTTTGTTATGTAATACATGAAATCCTTCCTGTCTCCCCACTGTCTCAGGAAAACACTATCCAGGGCTTCGATCCCAACAATAGATCCGGGGGCCAATCCCCTAAACCACTTTCTCACCTTACCATCTAGGCTCTCGATGAAGACTCTCATCCAGACATCTTCATTTTCAATGTTCAGGTTGTCTGCATAACTGTAGAAAGCGGCCAGGTTCTCTTCCGCAGTTATGTCCCCTTCCCCAGTGAACTTGGGCATGTATTTCAAGTAATCTCTAGCAGGAAGAGGATTCATAATATGAGGTAGGATTAAGGGAGCATACCTGGCAGTGACTATGGCATCCATTCTATTTATAGGGGGATTAGCACAGCCATATGGATATTAGGTGGAGGAGAACTTGGAGGAGAAGGATATCGCGAAGGGGCTACTGGGAATGAACCTTGAAGTGGGATGGGAAAAAAAATGGGATTTAAGGAGAAGGATAATGGGCTCATGTCAGTAGATTCTCCTCTTTGTGCGGGAGAGGTAATAGTAACAAGAGAAGGAGCGGTAGAAATAGGAGTGGGGAGATATTCAGTGGTCCTGGGTCTGCGCCAAGGTACAACTTCAGAGGACAGGGGAGTGACAAGGATTTCTCCCTCCAATCCCAGACTAGGAGGGGAAAACTCAGCAGGAACACTCCTGAAGTTCAGGAAACGGGAAACCTTAGAAAGAGGTATGTTAAGAAACTTAGGAGGAGAGAATGGAGTTCCTACAGAAAGAGATGGCGGATTACCTGGTTCGTTGGTGGAAGCTTCCTCTTCAGAGGCCTTTCCTTTTCTGAGAACCACCTCTGGATCAGTTTCAGGTGTATCTAGAGGCAACTGTGGATGAGACCGCATGTGTCTACCTCTGAAAGCCACAATTAATAGAGCAGGTTCGCTAGAGTGGAGTCGTCACAATGGAGTCGCCAGGTGCACAGTAGCAATCTTCAAAGGCTCCGATACCTGATGCACCTTTAGAATCAGAGGCTCAATGTCGGTCAATTCCAGGGAAAATTTTCAACTTTTTCCCCAGCAGTGATGCCAGAAACGTTAGCATCGGAAGTCACTCCTGGATTGCTTGCGGGAGTAGATCCCAATGCACATCAATTTTATGTCACGATTTGTTTAATGGGGTGATCGAATGGATAAAGACTCAAGAAGGTATAGCTTTAACTCAGGAGACCGGGCCTGGTGTGTATACAGCAAGGGAGGTCTTGATCCAACTTCCGTCAGTAAATGGATTAAAGGGTGGTAGATGGAAGACTTGTGAGAAGGGTGAGCAAGGCTTCCTTGGGCGACAGGCCTTTGGAAGCTTGGGGATGAAAAAATTAAGAGCCAATATCCTCTTGGTCCAGAGCTTCAAGGAGCTGAGGAGTGAATTGAATGGACCCTCCAATTCCAAGTCGTTCAGCGTTAAGAAAATCACAGGAACCAATTAGAAACAATGTAACTGTTACAGTGATCCAACCTACATCATCCTATAACAGCTACAGCTCGACTGGATCCTCCAATTCCGAGCTGTTCTAACACAGTAAACAATGAAATGGGAAAGAGGTTGACATCCATAAAGTAAGAAGTCTCAAATGCCTTATACATTAATCAGAGCGACTAGCGCTTTATCAAAACTTTGCAATCGGGAGCCTTGCTCAACCATCGATAGATTACAAAAATACAGAGACTGAGTCTATATACTCAGGAAAATTCACATCACAGAGGCGTGCCCAGTCACCCAAGGTTTTGTATCCCTTCGGTCAAACTCATACTGATATCCTTCTTCAAGCGCTACATTAACTGCGCATGGCTCCTGCAAGGAGGGTAGCTGAGCCATTAAGTGTCGAGCTAGTGTGTGCAGACTTCTCTGTCTATTCAAGGACTTTGGCATGGCTTCTTTGGAAAAATCGGTACACAGGACCCCTTCGAGCAGACCGCTTGCCAGAGCCTCCATACCTCACACTTAATGAATGAAAGGAGGTTTCAACCACCCATTCTTGCCTTCATTTACTTCAAGCGAGAAACGGGATTGAGATCGGATCTGATGGCGCTTGGAGATCGCGATGATCTCCTCTGTAACTGAACTCGACGCCTTTGGCCCCTCTTGCACAACTCTTTTTGTTTATCAAGTGATCGCGGGATGTGACCCTGCGCTTACCCTCAAAGGCGCTTTCGACGTTCGTGAATAAGAAGGGGTTGATCCTTGCTTCTTGAAATCACAATGAGCGAAACGTCGAGACATCTTAATTGGGTGCCATGCATCCTCTTAGATCTGACGGTCTGGAACTCACTCGATGATACTGTGGGCCCGGGTCCTGGACACTCCTGGCACCTCGCGCATCGAAAAATGATGGAGTTGCTCTTTACGCCTTGAAATCGCAATGGGAAAAATGGCGAGGAACCTAATCGTGCGTCAAGTGTCTCCTGTGGGTGGATGGTTGAGATTGCTTCGTGATACCGTGGGTCCGACTCTGGGCGCCTTCGGCGCTTTAGGGTTCGGGATTTCAAGATGAAAAATGATATGGAACTCTCACCCTTCGAACTCGTGACTGCCGAAAAGCCGACGCTACTAGATCTCACGCCACGCGTCCTTTGGATGGACAGTTTTTATCCTTCCCTGCATACAATATGGGCGCTATCTATTTGCGCTAATTTCAGCGCAACTCCGCTATCCGTGATTTCCCGCCAACCGATGATCTTCTTGTATGGATGAATCTGGACCATCGATGATATAACCTTGCCCGCTTACCTGTTTGAAAACCTGAAATGAGATTTTTCTGCGTTGCGCTCGGGCACTTCTCATGCAACTTGCAGACCCGGATATTCTTATTCCTCGGACAAGAAATGTTACTAACAAGTCCCTCTACACCTTGGGAATAGACTAATAAGGTAAATAACATGGGTTATCCATGAAAAGCGGAAGTATTCTTACAACATTTTGTTGATGCAGATAGTATGGAAGCCTTTTAAGGAAGTTTTGTAAGAATGGAACATGTATATTCTATGAATATAAGAAGCCTTTTTTTTCTATGGAAAAAAAAACATGGGTTACCCAAGTTTACAATTCTTTGTAATACTTTCCATATCCATCTTGAATTAATTGATATTCACACACTAATATTGAGTAAATCGATATCCACTGATTCACTAGAAAATGAATTTCATAATGTTAAAGACATTGGGTAACGTACATCTACCCTTAAAAAAGTAACATATGGAAATTTCAATTCTTTTAATTAGCTTGAATTCATTTTAAATACAGATTTATTAAGGACATAGAAGACTCAACTTTCTTAATGTGTAAATTTTAATTTATATATTGTTATTTAAATATTTACGTATATATTTATTTTTATTTTTAATTGAACCAAATTTTTTTTTATTATTATTATTATTATTATTATTTTAATATAATGTTATCTAATCTAACATCACCCAAACTACGTTGTACATCTAATCTTAATAAACTAAGAAAGATAAATTAAACTTATTTCTAATATTTACAATAGTCATAGTGAATACCTATAACCTACATATTGTGTAATAACTAATAATATGAACTAAAATTTAACTAATTCTAATGCACTACAATTTAGAGAACTATGGCGCAAGAAAGATTTCCCAGATTTCCCATCCACTACAATTTACAGAACTATAGTGTAACAAAAGGGTTCCAATGGAACTAAATCGGACAATACATTATGTAATATTTATTTCCTAAACAATATTTTAAGCGAATCTATGCATAGAAGGGGCGATATTTACACTTAGAGAATAAATAATTTGAAACAATGTTGTCTTATTTAGTTAAAAGAGGAATACTCTCGACTAGTCGAGGGTTTAATTGAATATTGGGTTTAAAACATAATACTCTCGATTAATATTGGATTCAAAACCCTCAACTAGCCTTGGGTGTCATGTGATGGTTCGCGTTGACATGTTTGGAGCTATAGTGGTAGCAGTAAGATAACATGACCACGTGTCATGCGAGTATGTTCTGTTGAAATGTGTCAACTAATTTCCCACGATTGTTGGAATATGGGCATATTTCTTGTCTCTTACTACTATGAAGTTAGCTGAACCAAATCAACTAAAAGTAGATTATGGACATGTGTAATTGTTTGATTAGTTTGTGTAATTGTTTGATAGATGTTGTATATCTATGTATGCATGCAGAGGAAAAGTAGAGTGTGAGAGGAGTGTAAGGAAGGTTGTAAATCAGTGTTTGGTTGTTGCAATTCTTTCTTGATCAATAAGAATACTAATTATCGTTTCCCAATGGATGTTTCCCTTTTGGAGGTTTTTACTACGTAAATATTGTGTTCATTGTGTGATTATTTCTTGCTTTATTTATGCCACTAAAATCTTGTTTTTTTTATTCTTTCGTTGCCCAAAAAGTGGTATCAGAGCTTAGAAGGAAGGAATAGTCAACAAGACTTTGTTTTTCACTGAAGCGGAGAAGGATGGAGGATGGATTCGTGGACATATTTGTTCTAGGTACGATATTGGATGGATTATCACTAGTAATCCTATTCAAAGGGAGCGATCAAATCTACAAAATATTTGGAGATCTTCGCATGAGACACAGTGCGAGGGGTGCGATATTCGTGAAAGGTCATTCAAGGTTGTATACACGCATGGTATGAAGGTATGAAAGTGTTTTTCCATTACATAAAGAATCACACAGAGCTCAAGGTATGATCACATACTTTTTCATTATGCACAAGATAAATGGGTGGTTAATATTATGAGTGGATGTCTTATTAAATTGTTTGTCTAAGATTCCACCATTTATTTGTAAAGGTCAATGCATGAGAGTTATATTATGAGTGGATGTCTTATTCAATTATTTTTTAAATATTCCATCATTTATTTGCAAAGGTAGATGCAAGAGAGTTATATTATGGGTGGAGCTCCAATAAAATTAAGAGGTGAACATTTTTAGTAAAACGGTTTGAAGTAAGATATATATTAAATATATATATTGTTTTTCTTAAACCTTGTTTCGTTCAACCGTATTATTAAAAAACTTGGTTTATTATAAGATGTGTTTTTTTTGGACGAATTGTGTTAATGGAAAAAGTGCAGAGTTTAAAGTTTGAGGTGGAGAAATTCAACAACAAGAATAAATTTGAGATATGGAAGCTTAAGATGAGGGATCTTCTTGTGAAACAAGGATTGAAAAAGGCATTGGTGGGAAAGACAAATAAACCAACAAGAATGACAAATGAGGAGTGGGAAGATATGGATGTAAGATCTCTCAGTACCATTCGTCTATGTCTGGAAGATGAATTTTTTTTTAACATCACTGGAGAGGAGACAACCACGGGCTTATGGAACATACTAGAAAGTATTTACCTGAAAAATTCTTTGACAAACATAATCTATTTAAAGAGGCAATTGCTTTACTTATAGATGAAAGAACGTATAAAAGTTGCCAATCATTTAAATGTTTTCAATACCTTGATTTGTCAATTAAATAATATGGATGTAAAATACGAAGATGAGGACAAATAAGTCACACTATTGTTTTCATTACCTGAATCTTGGGATCATTTAGTCACATCTATGTGGTTTATCACAACATATGTCATTGATTATGATATTGTTGTGGGAGCTCTATTTTCTAAAGCGATGCAGAGGAAATTGAGTTTAGAAACTTCCACATAAGAAGCAATGGTGACTAGAGGTTGATCTAAGGAAAGAGGAGAGGATTCAAGTGAAACATTCAGGTCTAAGTCAAAAGAAAGAAAGGGTAAGGGAAAATTTTGACTCTGTAGAAAATATGAGCATCTCAAGAAGGATTTTTGCAAAATACAACAAGCATCCGAAGAGGACTCAACAAAGGAAAAAAAATCAACTGCAACAAGTTCAGGTTCAATTACAGTTGATGAAATTTTATCTATATATAGTACCTCATAATTTCAAGAAGAATGATTGTTATATTCTAGTGCTTCTCATCACATGTGTTCACATAGAAGTTGTTTTTCATCTTACCAATCTATAGATCACGATGTTGTTTTTATGGGAAATGATATTTCTTTTAAAATTGTCAGGATTGGGAGCATTAAGATTACGATGTTCGATGGTATTGTAAGAATGTTGACAAATGTTCGACATGTACCAGTTCTTAAAAATAATTTGATTTCTTTAGGAGTTTTGGATTATAGTGGGTTTAAATAAATAGTTCAAGGTGGAGCATTGAAAGTGTCGAAGGTAAATTTAGTGGTAATGAAGGCTACAAAGATTGGGAACCTTTAAAATATAGAAAGGAGTACTGAAAAAAGTGAAGCAATGATGCTATCTATGAAAGAAAGTGCATCTACTTGTTTATGGAATCATCGACTGGGCCATTTGAGCAAGAAGAGGTCGCAGGTATTGGTAAGCTATAAGTTACTTCCAAACTTACAATCTTTGAATTTCTACAAGTTTTATATCTCTTTTGGTTATGATGATGAAGTTAAGAGTTATATATTGTGGAATCCTACTGCCCACAAAATCATCATTAGAAGAGACATGTACATGGAACAATTAGAAGTAGTTCGGGATCACAAAGAGGGATTTGTTTGCAAACTCAGGGAATCATTATATGGCCTAAAGGTACCTAAGAAATGGTACAAGATGTTAGATTCTTTCATGGTGAGCCATAATTTATCAATAAATAAATATAACCATTGTGTTTATGGTATATTTTTTATATTAATGTTATTTTTTAATGATTTGCTTGTTTCAAGCCAAAGCATGATTGAGATTAGCAGGTTAAAGGCTCAGTTGGAAAGGAAATTTCAGATGAACGATGGAGGAGCAACAAAACAAATATTGGGTATATAAGTATACAGAAATGGGAATAATGGTAAGTTATGGTTATCACAACAAAATTCTGTGGAGAAGATACTGATGAGGTTCATTATGAACATTGTGAAACCGGTAAATATACTTTTAGCTTTCCACTGTAAGATTTCTTCAAGTTTATGTCATGATTATGATGAATAAAAGGTTTTGTCGTGTATACGATATGTTAGTGCAATGGGAACTATGTAGGAGATGAGATGGTCAAGATTAAATATTTCACATGCAGTAGATAGTGTTGTAAGTGGATGCATGGAAAATCTAGGTAAAGAGCATTGGGAATGGGTGCTTTGGTATCTTAGAGGCACGACAAGTATCACCTATAGTGGTTTCAATGATTTAGTCTGTGTTTATGTTGATTCAGAACTTGCAGAGGACTTGGACAAGAGGAAATATACTTAAAGCTATTTCTCGCATGAATGGAAGGATCTATTGGGTAAGTTTGGACAAGTACAGGATAAGGTGTTTTGTGGTAGTCAAAGTGTTGCACATTTGACTAACAATCTGACATATCAAAATGGGAAAACACATAATTTTGTATGATAGGTTATTGATGGAGGTGGAGTGGTCCATACTCGATCAAATTGTGCATACATGTTCACGAAACTAGTATTGTTAGAGAAGTTGTGGTGGTGTTTCGCTTCTCTTGGCTTGCATGAAAGGTGATGAATAAATTTGGGCATGATATATTAGGTAAATTGTTGAAATGTGCCAACTAATTTCCACAATTGTTGGGATATGGGTGGATTTCTTGGCTCTTACTACTCTGCAGTTAGCTAAACAAAATAAACTAAAAATAGAATATCGACATGCGTAACTGTACTTTGATCAGTTTGTGCAACTGTTTGATCAGTTTGTGTAACTGTTTGATACATGTTGTATTTCTATGCATGCCCATAGAGGGAAAGCAGAGTGTGATGATTATCATTTCCCCATAGAAATTTCTCTTTTGAAGGGTTTTACAACATAAATATTTGTGTTAATTATGTGATTGTTTCTTTCTTTATTTCTTCCATTTAAATCTTGTTTTGTTTATGCTTCCACTAGCCAACACGTTGTCCACTAATTGCTGATTTCCCCACTTAAAAAAGAAAAAAAAAAGATATCATACAATAAAAAAATATCTTTATTTATTTAATTCTAGCTTAGTTGGTTGCAACACATATTTTTAAGGATGATCCAACCTTCGCACAACCCTATGATAGTAAGAGTTATTTATACAACACATTACTCAAATAAATTTTCTTTACCTAAGAACTTGGTCGTAGAGGTTTTCTTGCGAAGGTGAGGTTGAGTTAACTTAGTCTCAAGTAGAATAGACATGTATAAGAAGATAACTAATTTCTCATAATTGTTTGTTTTAAAATAAAAAAGTGTTACTTAAGACTTCAGGTTTTCAATACAATGGCAAAGTTAAATAATTAATTTGAACGGGAGGACTAAGCCTAAGCTTTAAAGATGTTCATTAATGTTCATTATCATTACACTGCAACATATCAGATTTTTCTGATATTGCAACACTTGATGTAGAAACGAAAAAAAATCAAATTACGTTTCTTACATATACATTATTTGTGTAGACAATGCATACTATAACTAGCTATACCATAACCCACTCAAAATTTTGCATGACTGATTGCATCATCCTTCCATATATGTCCTTTAATTGCAGTTCATAAATCAATGTCTAGCATTAATTTGACGATTTAATGAAGTATTCAATTGATTTTTTTTATTTTTTTCTAAACATGTACAAGAACTAATTGGATATTCTTTTTTTTTCTACAAAAAATTACTCTTTATATTTATATAAATATAAAACGTTCACATACATAACGCCCTTTCTTACTTATGTCATAAAGAACATAAGACATATGGACAATATTCCATTGCGTTTACAAAAAAGTCCCCCAAACTGTAATGCCACTCCAACTAATCTCAACAGAGAAGCAACATTTCTAGATACAAACAAGGATCAGTCTGTACCCCCCAAACCCTAACTGATTACATATATTCATGATAATGATTAACGTAAACGAATGGAAATCTATTGCTTACTGGAACCTTCTGTCAAACCTCAGATGTTGCGTCAACTTTGTTGACACTTTTTCAGTCTTCACCATATTTTCATCAACATGGTCAGTACCTCGCTAATATTCGCCAAATCTTGTCGATCATCAAATAGACCCATCGGTTGCTACACTGCCAACACCTATGGGTATTCTTCTTCCCCAAGGTACCCCGAGCTGCAACGAGGTTGTGTAGATACCAATTTCTAGTTAAATAATTGGTGTTTGAGCTCACAAACTCTAAGGTTTCCACCTCATAGAAGACATGAATGTCCAAACTCACAAAGAGAATAGGTGAAAAGTTCAATGATGGTGGGGTCCTACTACCCTAAAAATCATAATTAGAAAATATATGTACATGGAACAATTAAAAGTAGTTCACGATCGCAACGGGGGATTTCCACCCAAAAAATCATAATTAGAAAAGATATGTATATGGAACAATTAGAAGTAGTTCACGATTGCAAAGAGGGATTTGTTTGCAAACTCAAGGAATCATTATATGGCCTAAATGTTCCTAAGAAATGGTACAGGATGTTAGATTCTTTAGCCAACATTAATCAAGAAATAACTATAACCATTGTGTTTATGGTACATTTGTTATCTTGATGTTATTTTTTGATGATATGCCTGTTGTATGCCAAAGCATGATTGAGGTCAACGGGTTAAAGGCTCAGCTGGACTAGACATTTCAGATGAAGAGTGGAAGAGAAAAAAAACAAATCTTGGGCATATAAGTATACAAATACGAGAATAATTGTAAGTTGTGGTTATAACAACAAAAGTCTATAGAGAAGATATTGATGAGGTTCAATATGAACATTGTGAAACAGGTAAATATCCTTCTAGATTTCCATTGTATGATTTCTTCAAGTTTATGTCCTGATTATGAGGAAGAAAAGGTTTTCTCTCATATACCATATGTTAGTATAGTAGGAACTATGTAGGTGATGAAATGGTCAAGATTAAATATTTCACATGTAGCAGCTGGTGTTGTCAGTGGACACATGGAAAATCCAGGTAAAGAGCATTGGGAATGGGTTCTTCCATATCTTAGAGGAACGACAAGCATCACCTATAGTGGTTGCAATGATTTAGTCTGTGGTTATGTTGATTCATATCTTGTAGGAGACTTGGACTAGAGGAAATCTACTTCAGTTTATGACTCGCATGAATGGAAGGATCTATTGATTATGTTTGGACAAGTACAGGATAAGGTGTTATGTGGTAGTCAAAGTGTTGTGCATTTGACTAACAATCCAACATATCAAAATGGGACAAGGAGTAATTTTGTAAGACAGGTTATTGATGGAGGTGGACTGGTCCATACTAGAGAAAATTGTGCAGACACATTCATAGAACTAGTATTGTTAGAGAAGTTGTGTTGTTGTTTGGCTTCTCTTGGATTGCAGGAAAGGTGATGAATAAATTTGGGGTTGATATATCAGGTAATTTTTTGTCAAGGTGAAGATTGCTTAAATGTGCCAACTAATTTCCCATCATTGTTGGGATATGGGAGGATTTCTTGGCTCTTACTACTCTATAGTTAGCATAACTAAATCAACTAAAAATAGAATATGGACATGCCTAATTGTTTGATTAGTTTGTGATAAGTTTTTGTAACTGTTTAATAGATGTTGTATATCTATGCATGCCCGTAAAAGTAAGGAAGGTTGTAAGTCAGTGTTTAAATGTTGTAATTCTCCTTTGATCGATAAGAATATCGATTATCATTTCCATGTGGAGGTTTTCCTTTTGAAGGGTTTTACCACGTAAATATTGTATTCATTATGTGATTGTTTCTTGCTAAATATTTCTTCCATTAAATTATTGTTTGTTTATGCTTCCTCTACCCAACACTTTGCCCACTAATTATTGATTTCCCGAGTTAAAAAAGAAGATTCCGGACAAGACAAAAATATTTTTATTTATTTAATTCTAGATTATTTGGTTGCAAGAGATATTTTTAAGGACGATCCAACCTTCGCACAACCGTCTGTCACTCGGATTTATTTATACAACAAATTATAACAATAAAAAAAACAAATTTATTTAATTACCAATTATGAGCCAACTCGAATAAATTTTCTTTGACTAAGAACATGCTCGCGGTTTACTTGCTAAGGTGAGGTTGAGTAAACTTAGTCTCAAGTAGAATAGACATGTATAAGAAGAAAACTAATTTCTTATAATTGTTTTAAAATCAAAATATATTACTTAAGACTTCTAGGGTTTTCAATACATTCGCAAAGTTAAATACTTTATTTTAACGGAAGGACTAAGCCTAAGGTTTAAAGTTGTTCATATTTTTCATTATCATTACGCTATAACATATCAGATTTTTTTAAGATTGCAACACTTATGCAGAAATGAAAAAAAAAAAACAAATTATGTTTCTTATAATAATAATAATTTATATTTAAGGTCACCGCCAAGCCACATCAAATTGGTGTATGAGATCCCTTTTTTTGTGGGACAAGGGACTCCCTTCCGCCCAATGATTTGACTAGTAAAGTCTACGGAGATGTGTGTGTATATATATATATATATATATATATATATATATATATATATATATATATATATCCTTGACTAGAAAGTGCATACTATAGCTAGCTATACCATGACTTATTCAAAATTTTGCATTACATCATCCTTCCATATATGTCCTTTAATTACAATTCATAAATCAATGTCTAACATTAATTTGACGATTTAATGAAGTATTCAATTGAATTTTTTTTAATTTCTAAACATGTAAAGAACTAATTGCATATTCATGATAATGATTATCATAACTGAATGGAAATCGATTTCTTGTTGGAACCTTCTGTCAAACCTCAGATGTTGCATCAACTTTGTCGACACTTTTTCAATCTTCACCATATTTTCATAAACGGTGCCTCGTCATTATTCTCCAAATCTTGTTGATCGTTAAATAGACCCACTAGCTATTATCCTACCAACACCTATGGGTACTCTTCTTCCCCAAGGTACCCCAAGTTACATCAAGGTTTTATATATACCAACTGCTAGCTAAATAATTAGTGTTCGAGCTCGCAAACTCTGAGGTTTCCACCAATGTCCAAACTAACAAATAAAATTGCTCAAAATACCAATGATCGTTACAATGACCATCCAATAAAAGGAGATCAAAAGTCCCTCTGTTGTCCTGATACCTTTCTTTTATATCCTTGCCCTGTGCATATGAACTTATTAATTAAAATTTAAAATAAATTGTTTCCCTCACCCACTCTTCTTAATTTCTTAAATCTTATCTTTTATTCAAGATTCCCCATCTTTTCTTAACTCCTATTTTTTCTCCTAGATGAACTTCTTATCCTTTCTCTTATCCTTTCTTGACTCTTTTTTTTTTCCTACATCTTTTGTAGATTTCATTGACTCTTAGTTTGTATCGTAGATGTTCCTGAGCTTTTCTTATCTCTTAGATTTTTCTCTTAGAGTTTTGTTATCTTTTTTGACTCTTAGATTTTTTTGTTTTTTTTCTAAGTTCTCATAGATGAAATTTCCCTATTAATTAACTAAGTAAAAATAAAACCAAACATTAAAACTCAAGCTCACTTTCTAATTATTTTTATTTCCCCTTGACCTTATCATAAGGGTTACTAATGAAACATCTTAAACATCTTATTTGCTCTATTGATTAAAATTTCTCTCTTTTCTTGGTTGATAATTTTATTTAACATTTTTCTCACTCGTATTTTCTAAGAATGATTTTTCTTGTACCTTTCCCTTAGGTTATGTTTCATTTATACTTTTACATATCCATACAAAATTTAATAAAAATGCTAAGGGTCCATGCAAGTCATGCTTTTCAGACTTACTTGTGTACTCCAAGGGTTCCATGCACTATGCAAGTCAAGCATTCAACCTTGAGCAATGGAAAAATTGGCGCAACTACACAGAACTTGTTAACTCCAGTCATTGCCCTTATTTGTGAGACTAATGGAAAATGAGGAATAATACATTCACCTTATTACTCGCCCCTCAATTTATCTTGATGACTGAACGAGTCTGCAGTGTACCATGACGAAAACATGCAACCATTGAGAAAAAAAATCCTACACTTTTCAACTCCGACCATGATAAAAGTGCTAGTGGGTGGAAACAAGGACATTATTCCACCTCTCCTGATAATACCTGGATGGCTCTATACAACCCTATTACTCATGTGTGATTCAGATCGAAAGCATAATCCATGTGTATGCATCCAACAAAACGTTTACATTATCATAATCATTAATTGGTTCAATTACAAAAAACAAACTTATTCAATAAGTTCTACTCCTTGACTCAATCTAGAGACCCAAAGTATTATCGACGATGCCCACGTCAATGTATCCTTAAGTTCCATGTCAACTTAGGATCTTGTTAGAAACAACTGCAATGTAGATATAATCAAACCTCGTGTAAATCATGAACTCCATAATCATCATTATTCAATTAACATCATTACAATAAACACATTATCAAAGCATCTCCTGCATTTACTTTGAACAATTTTCACATTTTAAATCTAATCAATCCGCATTAAAATTGTGTGATTGTCATAATAAAATTCAATAATCTGGTCATTTGCGAACAAACACTCTAAAAAAATGAATTTGGTTGAAACAGTGCTCAGGTAAAAGGAGACACTAAAAATGTTATATATATTATATTTATACTATACGTACAACATATATTATCATGAATAATATATTTTTCTATTACACACATATATATAGTGTCCAAAGAAAATCAAGGAGAATACACTATTTAATTGATCAACATATCTTAACATGTCACTTCAACCTAAGTGGGGGAGAACAACAATTATTCCTCCCAACCACCTAAACTAAACCCAATTAACTATATACATAAAATATTAATTATCCAATACTTAATAACAATATATATGATAATTATATACATTACAATTTAAAATAATAATAATTACAATATAATAATCTAACTAAAATAACATAATCTTGTTCTTATCACACACAAAAGTATTAGAACTAAAATAATCACTAACAAATAACAATGTATTATATATAATAATTCAACCATTATTTTATATATCTACATATATAATAACTTTTCATTTTACATTAATTAATTAATTAATTAATTAATTAATTATATATATATATATATATATATATATATATATATATATAATTCAATATATATAATTCAATCGTTATTTTATATATCTTTCACACATATATAATAACTTTTCATTTTGCACTCAATATATAATAAACATGCACGGTTCCTCATTTTGCTATTTTCCTTTTTTTCTACTCATTGGGAAACCACACGAATGCTTGTGCATGTATTTCATCATGAAATTTTCCATGGATGTGTGTTTAGATGGGTGCCTTCTTTCCCTTTTTTATGATTTCAATATCTCAAGATTTTAATTTATTCTTAATATTTTATTGCATCTCTTTATTAATTTACGGAGGTGTTTTTTAAAAATGTATATTATAAAATTTTAAGGTTAAAATTTAAATATTTTATTATATTTAGAGAAATTAAAATCTTTGTTATAATGATTAAGAACATATATTTCCTTCTAAAAAAATTACAAGTTTAAATTCAAAAGAAATAGAATGTGCATATTCATTCCCTATCAAAACCAAAATTTCAACAATTGTTACAAACATGCGACGTGCTCAACATTCATGTATACGTACTGGACGAGACATGTTGGGCAATCTGGATGAGTTGAATTTGATCCTTCATTGATTGCGAGACTAAGACGACACCATCATCGTGTTGAAGCGATTTGTGGGACATGCCTCGTCCGTTGTGCCCATGCGCAGAAAGATCAAAGATCCTGAGCCATATGGTGGTACTCAAAATGCTAAGACTCTTGGCAATTTATGTTGGGACATGGATAAATACTTAGAACAACTAAACCAAAGTTCAGACGAGTATAAAGTGAATTCCTACCCCAATTTTTTTGATAGGATTGACTAAATTGTGGAGGAACCATGCAGAAGACTTGGTAGTCGGGTGTACCATAGAGAATATTTGTAGCTTGGAAGAGTTGAAAGTAACCTTGAATGCAGAGTTTGGTCCGGGGAATTTGCTTGGATCACAAGAAACTAGTTGCTCGCATTGAAGCATACGGGTAAAATGAAAACCTACATTAGGGAGTTTTCTAGACTTATAATAAAGATCAAAGATATGTCAAAGAGGACATACTTTTCAGTTCATGAATGGGTTGTATCCTTGGGCAAGCAATCGACTACGCCAAAACGTGCAAACCATTGTCAGAAGTGACAACTATCAGTGGCTGCACAAAGTGAGAATCAAGGCAAGAAGAAAAAGGATAATGGAAATTCTAAGACATCCAAAGGAAGGAAGTGAAGAAAACATTGATTGAATACCTAGATTTTATAGAGGTATTTATTCTAACCAAGGCAGATGCAACTAATTTATTACATTTAAAAAAAATTATTTTATTTTCATTTTTCCACTTAAATAGGGTTATATATCTATACATAAGTATTAGCATGTATTATAAACCAATAAGTAGGGATTTCATATATCAATAATTAGTTGCATCTATTATATATAAGTAGAGGTTTTATACATATTTTAGTAGTATAGATAATCTTAAAAATAGATTATTATTATTATTATTATTATTCTTTTAATTTTAAAACGATCTAGAAATTCAATAATTTTTTGATATCACTTTATAACATGTCATTAAAATTAAAAAATATAATAATAATTTGCAATCAACCTCCAACCATCAAATTTAAATATCCAGATATATTACATTGATTAAATGCAATTAATCCTTAAAAAAAAAAACATAAACATACAAGTAAATGTATAAACGTAAAGTACTCGTAACCTCTATCTTTCCGGAATCCAAGTGTTGTTCTACCAATACTTGCGATCCTTGAACCAATATTCAATCGTAGAGGACAAATGGGCCAATTTTCTACCTAACCATGAAACTACTTTTACAAATGGTGTCCCCTTAGCACGGTTCAATCCCAATGAAGAAGATTATGATTAATTTATTAGGAATAACGCAATAGAATTTTTCTATTACTATACTACCATCAATAGAAGCTTATTGAGAGTGGTGTCCTAGCTATCTTACTTCCACCCAATGAAGATTAGGAGTAAGGTATTAGGAGCAAATCAATATGATTTTGATACCACTATAGTACGTGTTGGAAATGTGAGGCCACAAAGAATATAAATTGTAACCCAAATTAACTATGAGGAAAATAATGTAAACTAAAAGATAATAGAAAGCATTCAATAAGAGACATATTATGTGGTAGGACCCTCACAATGTGCCCATCCGTTACTACACTTCCAACACCTCTGCGTATTTTTCTTCCCCGAGGTACGTGAGCTGCAACGAGGTTGTATAGATACCAATTGCTAGCTAAATAATTGGTGTTCGAGCTTACAAACTCTAAAGTTTCCACCTAACAGAATAAACAAATGTCCAAACTCACAAATAGAATTGCTCAAAAGTCCAATAATTGTGGGGTCCTACTATCCAAAAAATCATCAATAGCAAAGATATGTACATGGAACACTTAGAAGTAGTTCAAGATCGCAAAAAAGGATTTGTTTGCAAACTCAGGGAATCATTATATGGCCTAAAGGTACCTAAGCATGGTACAAGATGTTAGATTCTTTCATGGTGAGCCAACATTTATCAAGAAATAACTATAACCATTGTGTTTATGGTACATTTGTTATCTTGATGTTATTTTTTGATGATATTGTTGTTGCAAGCCAAAGAATGATTGAGATCAATGGGTTAAAGGCTCAGTTGAACAAGACATTTTAGATGAAGGATGGACAAGAAAAAAAACAAATCTTGGGCATATAAGTATACAAAGACGGGAATAATGGTAAGTTGTGGTTATCACAACAAAAGTCTATGGAGAAGATATTGATGAGGTTCAATATGAACATTGTGAAACAAGTAAATATTCTTTTAGCTTTCCATTGTATGCTTTCTTCAAGTTTATGTCATGATTATGAGGAAGAAAAGGTTTTGTCTCATATGCCATATGTTAGTACAGTAAGAACTATGTAGGTGATGAAATGCTCAAGATTAAATATTTCGCATGAAGAAGCTTCTGCTGTGAGTTGACACATGGAAATTCGAGGTAAAAATAATTGGGAATGGGTGCTTTGGTATCTTAGAGGCACGACAAGTATCACCTATAGTGGTTGCAATGATTTAGTCTATGGTTATGTTAATTCATAACTTGCAGGAAATTTGGACAAGAGGAAATCTACTTTAGGTTATGCCTTGCATGAATTGAAGGATCTATTGGATAAGTTTGGACAAGTACAGGATAAGGTGTTCTATGGTAGTCGACGTGTTGTGCATTTGACTAACAATCCAACATATCAAAATGGGACAAAGCATAATTTTGTAAGACAGGTTATTGATGGAGGTGGAGTAGTCCATACTAGAGAAAATTGTGATCAGGTAAATTTTTGTCAAGGTGGAGATTGTTGAAATGTGCCAACTAATTTCCCATGATTGTTGGGATATAGGAGGATTTCTTGGCTCTTACAACTCTATAGTTGGGATATAGGAGGATTTCTTGGCAGAAATGAAAAAAAATCAAATTACGTTTCTTTATATATATACTTGTCTCGAAAGTGCATACTATAGCTAGCTATACCATAACTCATTCAAAATTTTGCACGACTCATTACATCATCCTTCCATATATGTCCTTTATTTACAGTTCATAAATCAATGTCTAACATTAATTTGATGATTTAATGAAGTATTTAATTGATTTTTTTATTTCAATTTCTAAGCATGTACAAAAACTAATTGCATATTCATGATAATGGTTATCGTAAATCTTGTCGATCGTCAAATAGGTTTCCACCTCACGGAATACACCAATGTCCAAACTTACAAATAGAATTGTTCAAACGTCCAATGATCGTTACAATGACCATCCAATAATAGGAGGTCACAAGTCTCCTAGATTTTCTTCTAGATGAACTTTTTATCTTTTCTTGACTCTTATTTTTTTTACGAGATGTTTTGTAGATTTTATTGACTCTTAGTTTTTATCTAGATGTTTTTCAGCTTTTCTTGTCTTTTATATTTTTCTCTTAGATGTTTGTTATTTGTTTTTACTCTTATATATATTTTTTTCTATTTTTTTCTTTTAAAGTTCTTATAGATGAAATTTCCCTATTAATTAACTAAGTAAAAATCAAACCCAACATTAAAACTCAAGCTCACTTTCTAATTATTTTTATTGCCCCTTGAATGAAATAAAATTTCTCTCTTTTTATGGTGGATAATTTTATTTAACATTTCTTCTCACTCGTATTTTCTAAGAATGATTTTTCTTGTACCTTTCCCTTAGGTTATGTTTCATTTATACTTTTACATATCCATACAAAATTTAATAAGAATTCCAAAGGTCCATGCAATTCATGCTTTTCAGATTTACTTGTGTACTCCAAGGGTGCCATGCGTCATGCCATTCAAGCATTCGACATTGAGAAATGGAAAAAGTGGTGCAATTGCATAGACCTTGTTAACTCCATTTGTTGCCCATATTTGTGAGACTAATGGACACCGAGGAATAATACATTCACCTTATTACTCGCCCCTCAATTTATCTTCTTGATTGACCGACCCCTCAGTGTACCATGACGAAAACAGGTAATCGTTGAGAAAAAATTTCCTGCACTTTTCAAATCGAACCATGATAGAAGTGCTAGTAGGTGGAAACAGTGACACTGTTCCACCTCTCCTGATAATACCTGGATGGATCTAGACAACCATGTTACCCATGTGTGAGTCAGATCGAAAAGCATAATCCATGTGTCTGCATCAACCAAAACATTTTCGTTAGCATAATAATTAATCAATTCAATTACAAAAAAAAATAAAATTATTCAATAAGTTCTACTCCTTGACTCAATCTGGAGACCCAAAGTCTTGTCGACAATACCCGCGTCAATGTACCCTTACATTCCCTGTCAACTTATGAACTTGTTAGAAACAAATGCAATATAGCTATAATCAAACCTTCTGTAAATCATTAACTCCCTAATCATCATTATCCAATTAACATCATTACAATAATACATTATCAAAGCATATCCTGCATTTACTTTAAATAATTTTTACATTTTAAATCTAGTCAATCCACATTAAAATTGTGTGATCGTCATAATAAAATTCAATAATCCAGTCATTTGCTAACAAACACTCTAAAAAAATGAATTTGGTTGTAATAGTGCTGGTAAAATGAGGCACTAAAAATATTATATATATTATATTTATACTATACATACAACATATATTATCATGAATCATATATTTTCTATTATATACACATATATAGTGCCAAAAAAAAATCCAAGGAAAAAACATTATTTAATAGACCAACATATCTTAACATGTCACTTGAACCTAAATGGGGAGGACAACAATTATTCCTCCCAACCACCTAAGCTAAACCCAATAAACTATATATATAAAATAATGCTTATCCAATACTTAATAATAATTATGTACATTGAAGTTTAATATAATAATAATTACAATATAATAATAACTATAATAACGTAATCATGTTATCACACACAAAAGTATTAGAACTAAAATAATCACTAACAAATAACAATATATTATATATAATAATTCAATTCAACCATTATTTTATATATATCTTTCACACATATAATAACCTTTCATTTTACATTCACTATATATATATATAAAAGTTTAGAACCAAAGCCAGGGTAACAGGGTTCCTCATTTTGCTAGGGTAACAGGGTTGCTCATTTTGCTATTTTCCTTTTTTTTTCTACTCATTGGGAAACCACACGAATCCTTATCATGTATTTCATTATGAAATTTCCAATGGATGTGTGTTTAGATGGGTGCCTTCTTTCCTTTTTCATGATTTCAATATCTCAAGATTTTAATCCATTCTTAATATTTCATTGCATCTCTTTATTAATCCATGGAGTGTTTTTTTTAATTTTATATTAGAAAATTTTAAGGCTAAAATTTAAATTCTTTATTATATTTAATTAAATTCAAATCTTTGTTATAATAGATAAGTGCTTATTATTTAAACCTAAAACTTTTATTGTTGAAAAAAAAATACAATCTAGAAGAAAATGCATAAGGTTTCCAATGGTTTCTGTAAGGCATTTTGGCATCGAGCTCGGGTGCGCACATTCATTCTCTGCCAAAACTCAAGTTTGAGAAGCGGTTGCAAAGGTGCGACGTGCTCAACATTCATGTATACAGAGTGAATGAGACGTGTTCGGCAATCTAGATGAGTTGAATTTGATATTTAATTGATTTTGAGACTAAGACGACAACATCATTGTGGGGCAAGAAGTGTTATTAAGTCGTGCTCATCGATGAAATATTGTTAGTATTTAAATTGTGGGGCGGGAACAAACATCAAAGTGGAGCTAATGGGAGCGTGGGCTATGCTTTTTATTGCAAAGCGTTTGGATATCCTCGATATTCAATTATTAGGTGATTCAAAAGTAATAATTGACTAGTTAAAAAAGAAAGCAAACTTCCGGGCCATAAATATTGAAGGATGAAAAAATAAAACTAGTGAACTGGTCTCTTCCTTCAGGGTTATCCACTTTCAACACATTTGCAGAGAGAAAAATGTGGAGGCAAATCTTTTATCGAAGAAAACCCTCACGACTGAGAGTGGAAGACCTTTTTATCACTCCTGGGATGGAGCTTCTACTGGAAATGTCCAACATTTTGATATTTTCTAACTGCTATATGCGTCGAGTTTGGGTTCTTTGTATTGTTTTTTCACAGGTGGTGGGATGTTTAGTGATCTTGAGGAGATCTCTCATTTTGTTTGTTTGTGTTGGTTTTTGTATGAACGATCTAATTCATATCTTTTAAGAGATATAGATAGAATATTTGTTAAGCCCTAATATTGGCTCATTACCACTTAATTGGGGCATATTAAATTAGTAATGTTATTTTATTTATGTCGGCTTTAGGCCATTAGTTGTAATTTAGATTAGTAATGTTATTTTATTTATGTCGGATTTAGGCCATTAGTTTTAATTATACCTCCTAGTCTCCTATATATACCAAGGACACATTTTCATTTTGAATCATCTTGTACTGGAACATTTAAGTGGGGTAAAAGGAGGTTTCCCCCTCGAAGAGGCTTATTATCTGAAATTATCTCTTTTTCAAGGCGTTGAGTACTTTTCCTGAGGTTTTTCTATGCTATATTGATGTTTGGTTCTTAACATATGGTATCAGAGCTCAAGGTCTTGGGGTTTCGCTGCTACATCTGAGACACTGTGGAATTTTTACTATAACTTTTTTTCTACAATGTTTCAGAAGGAAAGGATTGGAGGGTATTTAGAAGACGGATCAAGGTACGTTGGGTTCAAAATTCAGCTCTTGAGGCCTTATACTTTTAGAGATACAGCCTGTAAAAGATAGGGTTCTGGAATCATCCTGAAATGAGTCATTACGGAATTTTCTCTATAAAAAAATTTTGTAACGTTTCAGACCCTGAACTCCAGATGCCATTTACATAAATTAGTATTGTATCTTTGGTAAAAATTTCAACTTCTGGGTCATCTTAAATTTGTAGATACACCCTATGTAAGATAGGGTATCTGACTAGCCCTATTGACTAGTCTCAAGAAGGTGTTCCAGGTAAAACAATCATAACTTCTTCTTAGAGTATCGAAATTGCATGGGACTAGTTGCATTGGATCATGGATAGTCTGTAGTATTTTGGGTGCGAGTTTCAGAATTTTATATCAATTATTTTGTGCGGGGCACACTATACAAGTGAGATCTCCTAGAAAGGCCAAAAATCGGCAAGTTGTGGGGAAGTTACCCTAAATTCCACTTGGAACATCCAATTTTGATCAGACCTGTGGCATTGTAGAGAAGAAATATCAGAGAAATACATAAGAGAAAGTTTCATACCCAGAAGGGCCAAAAATTGGGAGATACAATAGAAGAAATATAGTCTAGCAGAGCCACCTCAAAATCAAGGTTCAAAAGTGATACTTGGCCAACATGCCACCCAAAAAGGGAACTTATACACCAAATAAGACTCTAGAAAATCCTACTTGGACTCTTGATGAAGGTGAAGAAATGCGTAGGGACATAAATGAACTAC
>ML788183.1:729970-741122 GCA_009831015.1 Picea engelmannii | reverse complement strand
TTGTACTTGAACATTTAAGTGGGGTAAAAGGAGGTTTCCCCCTCGAAGAGGCTTATTATCTGAAATTATCTCTTTTTCAAGGCATTGAGTACTTTTCCTGAGGTTTTTCTATGCTATATTGATGTTTGGTTCTTAACAATATTGTTCATAAGAAACTAACATTAAATTGTCGGGGTTTGTATGAAAAATTGTATTCTTAATATAATTAGTATTAATGTGAATTTTTTGTGGGGAAAAAAAATGACACCATCATCGTGTTGAAGTGAGTTGTGGGACAGGCCTCGTCCGTTGTGCCCATGCACATAAAGATCAAAGAGCCTGATCCATATGATGGTACTCAAAATGCTAAGACTCTTGGCAATTTTGGGACATGGAGCATTACTTAGAACAACTAAACCAAAGTTCAGACGAGTATAAAGAGAATGCCTACCCAAATGTTTTTAATAGGATCGACTAAGTTGTGGAGGAACCATGCAGAGGACTTGGTATTTGAGATACCATAGAGAATATTGGTAGCTAGGAAGAGTTGAAAACAACCTTGATGCAAAGTTTGGTCCAGGGAAAATGCTTGGATCGCAAGAAACTAGTTTCTAGCATTGAAGCATATTGATAAAATGCAAACCTACATTAGGGAGTTCTTTTGGACTTGTGATAAATGATAAAGATCAAGGATATGTCAAAAGAGGACATACTTTTCACTTTTTGAAAACCATTGCCACGAACCATAATCATCACTACATATCAATTTAGTGTTTGAGGTGGCCTTAAATTTTTTTTTTTTTTTTTAAGTAATATAGAGATTCAATAGTTTTTTTATATCACTTTATAACAACCCATAAAAAAATAGCAAATCTACTAATAATTTGTAATCAACATCCAACCATCAAATTTAAATATCCAACTAAAATATATTACATTGATTAAATTCAATTAATCCTTCAAGAAAGATAAACCTAAACATACAAGTAAATGTATAAATGAAAAGTACTTGATTAAATTCAATTAATCCTTCAAGAAAGATAAACCTAAACATACAAGTAAATGTATAAATGAAAAGTACTTGTAACCTCTATATTTCTGGAATCCAAGTGTTGTTCTACCAATACTCGCGATCCTTGAAACACTCTTCAATCGTAGAGGAGAAATCACATAAAAGGGTCAATTTTCTACCTAACCATGAAACTACTTTTACAAATGGTGTCCCCTGAGCACGGCTCAATCCAAATGAAGATTAGGATTAATTTATTAGGAATAACGCAATAGAACTTTTATATGACTATACTACCATCAATAAAATCTTCTTGAGAGTGGTGTCCTCTCTGTACTATATAGATCTTACTTCCACCCAATGAAGATTAGGAGTAAGGTATTATGAATAAATCAATAGGATTTTGATACCACTATACTACGTGTTGGAAATTTGAGGCAATATAAATTGCAATACAAATTAATTGTGAGGAAAATAATGTAAACTAAAATATAATAGAAAGCATTCAATAATAGACATATTTATGTGGTAGTACCCTCACAATGTGCCAAGGAAATAGTCACGGGGAAATGTATCGACATTATTGTTTCTCAAAGGTAAATATTACAATTTGTCCATAGTGGGATTACAAAACTTTTCATATTCATTTTAGGGTTACGCAGACACATACCATCTACAACATAATTTTCACCATTACATGAACTACCACCATTACATAAACCATCACAATTCACTAGTTTTGATTGTTGTCACAATTCCAACAATCTCTATCTTGACAATGATTTACTTCATATCTTAGCCAAATCCATTCATCACATTTTTTGCAAGACAATAAAATCCAAACACCACATCAACGTCTTTAACAACACTTGTTTCGTGAACATATCTACACAATTTTCTTCAGTATGGACTTTCTCAAGAGATAATCCACCTCCATCAATTTTTTGTCTTACAAAATTGTATTTAACAACAATATGATTGAGTTTACTATGATAAGCTAGATTTATATACAAATGCATAGCACTTTGATAGTGACAAAACACATTCACCTTGTTTTGCACTTTTTCAAACTCACCCAATAGACCCTTTAACGAAATTGGATCCTTGCATGCATGTGAGAAAACCATAAATTTTGCCTCAGTAGTGGATTAAACAATTGTGTTTTGAATCTCTGACATCCAACAAGTAGGTCTTCCTGCAAGAGTAAATACATAACTTGAAGTATATCTCATTTTGTCAAAATCACTTGCAAAATATGAACCACAAACTCAATCACTCTGGAACCATTATAGGTGATACAATAAGCACTTGTTCCTCTAAGATATCGAAGCACCCATTTCACTACTATCGAATGCTCTCTACCTAGATTTTCCATGTATCTACTAGCAACACCAACTTCATGTGAAATATTTGTTCTTGTACATACCATCACATACATTAAACTTCCTACTATGCTAGAATATGGTACATGAGACACATAATCATTTTCTTCTTTATTACTAGGATATAAAATTGAATAAAGATTAAAATGGGAGTCCGAAGGGATATATACTCATTTCACATTATTCATACTGAATATTACAAGCACATTCTCCACATACTTCTGTTGTGATAACCAAAGCTTACTATGTTTCCTGTCTCTGTCTATTTCTATGTCAAAACTTGGTTTTGTTGCTCCTAAATCCTTCATATCAAAAGTCATAGAAAACTAATCCTTTAACCTATTGATCTCAACCATGCTTTAGGTTACTATAAGGATATCGCCAACATATAACACCAAGATAATGAATATACATTTTTCTAAACTTTTTGAAGTAAACACAATGGTCATACTCACTTCTTGTAAAATTTTGGATCACCATGATGTAATCAAAATTCTTGTACCATTGCCTGGGAGACTGCTTCAGGCCATAAAATGACTTCTTGAGTTTGGAAACAAATCTTATTTTACGATTCTAAACAAAACCTTGTGGTTGTTCCATATATATTTCCTCATCGAAATCTCCATGTAAAAACATTGTTTTAACATCTCGCTTCTCTAACTAAATATCAAGTAAAGCAACTAGTGCTAATACTACATGAATTGAAACAAGATTAACAATTGGTGAAAATATTTCATGGAAATCAATACATTTCGTTTCACAACACCCTTTTTCCACCATTATTTCTTTGTACCTTTCAACTTTTTCTATGTCTGATTTAATGAGAGCGGATTCATCAAATACTACATCTCTACTAATGATGAGTTTGTAGGTAGTGGGATCCCACAATATGTATCACCTAAATTCATCAGTATAACGAAAAAATATATACTTCTTTGATTTTGGGTCCAACATATAATGTTGATATTTTGTAATAAGAGCGTAAGCGTCACAACCAAATATTTTTAGATTTTGGTAATTACATGAATGACCTGTCCATACCTCTTCAAGAATATTATTGTCTATTTCAACTAATGGTCACCGATTTACTAGACAAAGAAGGTGGTTAGAATTCCTCAACAAGTATGACTCTGACATAAATCATATCAGAGGAAAAGAGAATAAGGTGGTTGACACACTCAGTAGGAGGGTGCATGAGATACATGCTACAATAGTTAGCATGTACAAATTGGATTTGTGTGACATAATTTTCGAAGTTTCCAAATTAGATCAACGCTATGTGGACATAAAGGGGACTTTAAAACAAGGTATGTCAGAGGAGAAATTGGAAGGTTTTGAACTTAAAGAGGATGGAATCCTCATGTATAGTGACAAAGTCTATGTGTCAAATAATCAAGAGTTGAAAAGTATAATATTGTCATAGATGCATAAGGTTTCTTATGTAAGACACCTATGCAACTAAAAGACAATTACAATGGTAAAAAAACAATATTATTGGCCAGGCATGAAAAAGGAATTTGTTCATTTTATTGCTAGATTCCTTGAATGTCAAAAGGTCAAGGATGAGCACAGACATCTAGTTGGTTTGCTACAACCTTTTCCCATTCCTGAGTGGAAGTGAGAAGTTGTGACCATGGATTTTATTACTAAGCTACCTAGGACTACTAAGTAGCATGATTCTATTATGGTAGTGGTGGAAAATCTTACTAAATCTACCCATTTTATTCTAGTAAAGTTAGCACACAAGGAAGCCAACATTGCTAAAATATATGTGCGATAAATTTCTAAGTTGCATGATGTACCTATCACAATTGTGTATGACAAAGATTCCAAGTTCACCTTGAACTTTTAAAAAGGGCTATTCAATTTTTCTGGAATAAATATGAACTTTAACATAACATATCACACTGAGACAGATGGACAAACAAAGAGACTACATAGGGTGATTGAAGATATGCTCAAGATGTATCTGATGGATAAACCATTAAAATGGGAAAACTACATTCACTTGGCATAGTTTGCTTACAACAATAGGTATCAAACATCTTTAAAGATAATCCCATTTGAGACACTTTATGGTAGCAAGTGCAACACACCACTCAATTTGAAAAATCCAGCAGACAATGTAGTAGTTGGGCCAAATCTTCTCCAGAAAATGGAGGAGAATATGGTAAAGATAAGTCATAATTTAAAGGTTTCCTAAGATAGGAAGAAATGTTGTGAAAATAAAGGCATAACCCACAAAGAATTTAAAGTAGGTGACCATGTGTTCTTGAAAGTAAAATACAAACGTAGTTCCCTGAAGTTGGGAAATTGTTCTAATTTGGAAGTGCGATATTGTGGGCCATTTGAAATCTTAGAGAGGATTGATCATATTGCTTATATACTTACATTGTCTGCATCCTTATGTATTCATAATTTTTTCCATGTATCATTCCTTAAAAAGTATGTACCTAATGTTAATCATATTATTGATTAGAATATGATTTAGGTGGAGCTAGAAGGCAATTTTCAAGTGCATCTAGTTTGTATATTGGATAAGAAAATCAAGCAGCTCCATAATCAATTGATGGAGATGGTAAAGGTTCAATGGAGCTAGTACGGTCATGAGGATGCAACTTGGGAGTGCGAAGATGCTATGCAGGTAGAGTATCTGCATCTTTTTAAATATTTTTGAAATTTTGCATGTACATGTGTATATAATGCACTAAGGACAGTGATAAATAAGGGGGAGGGGAATGTGAGGTACTTGATCTGAACCCCAATTGTAAATGTAAATGTACATATAGGTTGGTGAGCCAGTGACACCAATTTTTGGTTCTTTGCACACCTGAGTAGTGTGCGGGGAATACCTCAGAGTATGGATCGAGCCAAGTTATATATATATATATATATATATATATATATATATATATATATATATCTTTGTGTGTGTGTGTATTGAGGCCGAAGAGCCTCTGTGATTATGAGGCTGGTGAGTCGGGATGCTAATAGGCAAATGTGCTTATCCTTGTAAGTGTAATCATACTCAATTTATTAATATTATCACATTGCTGCAAGCAGACATATCAAATGAAAAATGAAAAAATTGGGGGGGGACTTAAGTCCTAGGGTATATTTTATTAATATTTTCGGAAAAGTGTAATTTATGGATATTTGTTTATCCTAAGTTCTCGAGGGAAGGGAACCAGTAACCAAGTGGCTAAAGTTAGTTCTAAAGGTGACAAATGTCCAGTTTAAGGCATGCAATATATATTGTTGACCTCAGTGTATTTCAGGAGGAGAACTCATTTTGGGGGAAACACATTTCATTCTCTAGTGGGAAGAAGGTGTCAGACCATCTATGAAAGGATGAAAATTACCTTATCTGTAGAGAAAGATCTTGTAAGGGGTTTCTATTTTGTAACCAGAGATTTTCTTTCGAAGAGGCAGGTTTTCAGGCTCATGAGCAATCTCTCTAGGTGAAAGATTTGTTGTTGAAGAGGTAGATTTTCAAGCCCGTGAGCATTCTCTCCAGGCAAGAGTTTACGTAAGAATTGTTCCTTAGAGCATTGGGCATTAGTTCCAGGGATTTGAGACCTCATGTATGACCTATTGTTGGAACCCTAAAAGAGAAGTGGGGCAACTGAGGTACTGTTCAACAAAGAAGGGTCACACTTCCTTGGGTGTAACAAGCACGTGGGGAGTGGGAGACTATGGGCTAGTTGAAATAGTGGTACCTTGGACTGAATAATTTTGTTGATTATCAGATCTCAAAATAGCATTAGAAACGTTTTTTCCCTGATAGATTTAAGCCCCAACTAGGAGGTGGCCTATTGTTGAAAGTATAATACCAACAGAGTCTATGGATGGGAGGAATGTCCGAGTTCTACATGTAGTTGGTGACTTTCATTAAAGATAAGTGTCTTTATGTGCTTGTCTCATTTATTATGCGCTTAATTATCTTTTTTTGATATGGGTTTAATTCTTGTATGTTATTACATATAAGTAATTGTTGTTATTTTATATTATGTTGATTGCACATGTAATTATGGTGTGGATATTCAATAATCATAGTCTTGCATGAATATGACAGTTGTTGTTAATTTCCCTATAAGTTAACCTTGTAATATTGGGCATAATTCTTCGTGGTGAATTTAGAATGACCATGTGTAGAGAGAAATATTCAATGTGCACAAGAGGCTCAATTTGTTTGTGTACACAAGAAAGCAGTCTTCTCCCACAAGGAGAATAGAATTGGCATGTGATGCAAGAAATGTTGCATGCACAATAGTTATCTCATGTTCAATGTGGTTTGTGTGCACATTAGTGTTGTGATATGAATCTTCTTATCCACGTAGTTGTTGTGTTACTTCCATTGTTTTAAGTAATTTAACTTATGGTGTGACTTAACTTGAACCTCAGCGCGTTAATTCAAGTAATATTGCGGAGACTAATGTTATAAAGTAGAATATGTGTACTGGATTTTGGAATAGAATTGTTTATTAGTTTACAAGTTGAGTAATGTTATAAATTAATATCAAGTACGATACTCAACTAAGAGGCTGGATTTATTATAAATTGGTATCATAGCGCGGTACCCAACTAAGAGGCCAGATATATTAGACATCATATAACAAGTTATGTGATAAGACTAATGGAATTTGATAATGATTAGTAACTCATAAAACATAAGGAAATTCAACGAGTCCAAAACACTACATCTTAGAATCATCCAACTAAAGCATATTACATGAGAGAATCAATGTTGAATGAAAAATTGTGGATGAAATGGTGTGATGTTATATTGACAGTGAGATGTAAATATAGTAACATGAAAATGAGAAAACTATTGCTACATTTTAAATCTTTTATAATAAATTGATTAATTTCTTATATGTGATTGTACATTGAAACTAAATCGCACACTCATCAACTACTCTTCTAGCTAACATTACTACACTCTAATCCCTACCTATTACAACAAACTATGTATATGAAGGTGGTTTGCTTGATGTGTCTCTTGTGAACAGTTTCCTCCATGTGTCTCTTGTGAACAGTTCACAGTCTATCAAAAACATGTGTGGATAACACAAGTGACTATATGATGGTAGTTTCCTTGATGTGTCTCTTGTGAACAGTTTACAGTGTATCAAAAACATGGCTGTGGATAACACAAGTGATTAAGTGATTAGAGGATAACACAAGTGATTAAGTGGAAACTAAACCTCACACTCATCAACTACACTTCTATATAATCCTTACCTACACCCTAATCCTTACCTATTACAGCAAACTATGTATATGAAGGTGGTTTCCTCGATGTTTCTCTTGTGGACAGTTTATCTGTGGATAACACAAGAATCTTATTACCACCCTTCTATCTAATACTGATAGACTCTAATCCTTACCCATTACAGCAAACTATGTATATGAAGGTGGTTTCCTCGCAACAAGAATCTTATTACCACCCTTCTATCTAATACTGCTACACTCTAATCCTCACCTATTACAGCAAAACCATGTATATGAAGGTGGTTTCCTCGATATGTCTCTTGTGGATAGCACAAGAATCTTATTTACCAATTTATTGCTTTCAATGGTGATGCTGAATATCATTAACTCTTACAAATGTCTCTTATCTTTTATCGTGACGCTCAGTATCGTCAAACTTCTGGGCGTATCTGCACTTCTATCGTGATGCTCATTATGATCTTTGACTGCCTTTATTAAAAATTCAAGTTCTATTCATTACCAGCTATCTTCATTTCCAAACCATCCATTGGAAGTCGAGTACTCCATTCAATACCAGCTAACTTCATTTCTAAACTTTCAATTGTATATATAAACTAAACACGATGCCCCATGCAGCCCACTCACCTGGACAGACAGGCCTCGTTATCTTTGACAGTTATCCATCATCAAGCTGGACGGGTGATGGAGTGGTGATATCATGTACATGGAAGTAATGTCATGTGTACAGAAGGAGACGGAGCTCAATTTGACCTAGCAGTATCATCCAAAAAGTTATTATAATTTATAGCCTCCAACGTTCTGTTGTAATTGAATTTAGATTCAACCTTATCCGGTGGACCCCAAGCCCCGATTGCCAGCCTTTCCATTGAATTCCGGGGCTGATCTTATTTCAGCAAGCGAATAGCACATTTCCGAGCATCCAAGCCTCGAATTCGACAACAATTTAACCTCAGCCGCAGTGGTTGCTCCCGGATTTCTTCGTGATCATGGATAAAATAGACTCGATACAGTACACACAGCCGGAAAATTCGGCATCCGATATGTTACAACGTCTGGTGAAGGAGGATGAATACGAGTGCCTGAGGGACGTGGTCAGACGATATCACAATCAGTCCGTAAGCCACGGCCAGTGCTGTTCGATGGTGCTCCAGCGGATTAAGGCGCCCGTGAAGGACGTCTGGTCGGTGGTGCGGCGCTTCGACAGACCGCAAACGTACAAGCATTTCATCCGCAGCTGTTCCATGCTGGGCGACGGCACCGTGGGTAGTACGAGGGAGGTTCGTGTTGTATCGGGGCTGCCGGCGGAGAGCAGCACTGAGCGGCTGGAGATTCTCGACGACGATTGCCACGTTCTGAGTTTCAGAGTTGTGGGTGGCGACCATCGCTTGAATAATTATCGGTCCTTCACCACAGTCCATCAAGATATGGACGGGATGGGCGGGGCGCTGGTGATCGAGTCGTATGTGGTGGACGTGCCGGAGGGAAATAGTTCCCACGATACGTGCCTGTTCTTGGACACCATTGTTAAATGCAATCTGCAATCGCTGGCACAAATCTATAAGAATTTCCCAGATGTCACGGGAGGCGGTCCCTAGCCATGGGCGATTGATTGAGGAGCCGCGACCGTTCAGGGTCGAGGTCTAAACCGTGGATGGGTTTTAATCATACCCCTGTTGCTCTCTGCTGTCTTATATTATTTTCAGCTAATTTTTCGTATAATGTGGATATTATAGTGTTAATTTTACTTTTAATTATCTGAATAATAAACCATCTGTTATCTGTTATAAAAGTGTTAATTTTACTTTTAATTATCTGAATAATAAACCATCTGTTATAAAAGTGTGGTTTAATTATTTATTTTTAAGAATCTTAAAATCAAAATCTAGTAATATAAATCTGTATGAAATTTTAATTTGTATTGTTTAAATTGTATTTTTGAATATATAAATGGATTCAAATTGTTAAAATATTTAAAGTATTCTGATTATACAGAATTAACAACTAAAATCTACATATCCAATAATACTTAGTTGAGACTTAGTTGAGGTAAATATCCCCAAAAATATAACTTAAAAAAATAAAAACATAACACATTTAAACAGTGTTGGTTACCCGGGGATATAAATTTATACAAATCACTATTGCAAAAATGGATTCAGCATACTGAAAAAATGGATTCAACATTGTTTATCTAGTAAATTTTACATGGTATATCATTGTTTAAATTTTATTTTTCTATGCTTTCCTCATAAGTGTTTTTTATATTTCAATATAATGAATATTTGCAATTTATTAAGTACTCAAGAGATATTGACAAACAATATCCAACATTTTATTTAGATAATATTTTAATATTGAATAAAAATAAATTATGTTAATATTAATTTTATGTGAAATATTCTAATACATTCTGAGTGGACCTAATGGTTAAGAACATGTGTTTCTTCAAATTCAAATCCAGAGAGGGGTAGGGTATATATATCTCTGTAAACTTTACCAATCAAAATCGTTGGACTAAGGGAGGTCCCTTATCCCACTAATGTGGCTTAGCCATGACCTTAAAAATATATTATTATTATATCAATTTTATATTAAAGTAATTAAAAGGGAAAAAAAAATATTTGCACCCAAAAGTTGTGTTATTTTAAAAATGCAAATATTAAATTAAATTGTTTGTTATTTAATCTATGAATAATAAATAAGATTCTATCATTTTTACCTTTTATGTTAGAAATCTAAAACAATGGAATTCAATTCAATGTCGTCTCATTGATATTGGTATAAAATATTTATATTTATAAAAAATTAGGAAATGAAAAATGCAAATATTAACAGATTGGTCATTCAATTTATAAAAGAAACTACTATAATATGCAAAAATGAAAATATTATAATGTTTATTGTTTAATTTATAAATAATAAATTAAATTTTAAATAAAGTAAAATCAGGAATTAATTCTTTTGTAATAGTTTTTGTTGATTGAATAAGCTAAAATCACTATCTCAACTAAGAGAAGTGTTGTAATTTGAATAGTGTACCATTTTATATCCATTTTAACTTATGATATATTATATATATATATATATAGTGGGATTGGTCAATCGATCTATCAATATCTTGAATTGTTGGTCGAAATCACATATTGATTGATTTCGCAACTACTTAATTTCTTTCAATCATGTAATACACTGCGACTCAGGCTTCAGCTTCTTGAATTCTTTTAATAGAGCTTGTCTAATGTCTGTCAAGGTTCTAGCTTGTCCCATAGGTGCATTGGACTGATACTTCATATTCCATAGTAACATGTGGTCTCTGAATGTTGTCACTAACTGTGTGATCTTCACATCATCATTCGGCATGTTCTTCACTATCCATATTGCTTCACAGACAAACAAGTGTTGTTTTAGATCTTGTTTTCCTACTCTATGAAATGCATGCATTCTCAAAGTGGGGTATACTCCTGCGATCATGTACTGTGCATTATTCTTCTTCGATGACACTACCTGAAGTTGTGTTGTCTTACTACTTCCACTACTCCAACTACCT
>ML788183.1:700881-722552 GCA_009831015.1 Picea engelmannii | reverse complement strand
TTACTTGGATAGAATGTAATCCCAAGATATCTGGAGATTCATTAATTTGCCAACCATTCGAACTCCAACTCATTCTTCTAGAAGATTCCTTCTAGAAGGATCGAGAACTTATTCGTTTTCTCCCTTAAGAAACATTTCCGCACGCTGGCCATTAATACAGTGCGGAAATTCCGCAGTCAGACTGAATGCAGCCTGCGGAAATCAAGTATTTCCGCAGAACAATATATATGCAGCCTACGTACTATCTTCAAAAGTGTAATTTTGAGAAGCTGATAAGTGTAACTTTCTTCATGAAAATGATCTTAAAGAAGAGTTAGATATTCTATCACCATGTCATTATCATGTCATCATCTTGATAACCAAAAATGTGGATAACAATGTATCTGGAAACTTTTTCAACATCGCTTTCTCGATGACCTGCCCTGATGTTCAGCTTGTATAATTCTTCAATATATTCTTTTACTGTCATCAACTTCTGTCTCAGGTTCTGCATTCTCCTGAACAGAGTAATCTGGTAATCTCTGGGGATGAATTTTGCTTTCATATTCACGATCATTCTATCCCAACTCTTGATCTTCTGCTTTCCTTTGCAGCGTTTTGTCAGCTTGTAGTTCATCCCACCACAATGTTGCATGTCCCTTCAATCTTGTGACAACATGCTTGACCTTCTTGTCCTCTTCGACATCTTCATAGTCAAAGTATGTGTCCAGAGCTCTAATCCAGTCTAGAAGCTCCTCTGCATCTTGATTTCCCTCATAAACTGGAATGTCCATTTTCTCTCTTGCACCCATTCTTGCAATAGCTCTAATCAATCGTTCGTTTGCTTCATCTTCAACTACAACTTCTTCTTCATGTTCAGCCTCAATTTCACTTTCGGAATCACTAAGATCCCCAGAACTGACTATGCGCCTTTGTGTTGTCTCCATGTCTTTAAGTCTAGCGCGTAAATCACGCATTTATTTTTCCATGGCTGGATCAATCATCTGCCTACCTCTTCTTCTCGACATTTCCCTCTCCTCTGACTGATCGGGTGTTTTCCTATCCCTTCTTCTCGGTGGCATGGTGAATTATCCTTTTCCCTACTATAGAAAGCAAAGAAAACTTTATGGTCTCTGATACCAACCCTAACGCAGCCACAACCCCTCAACCCGTAGATCGGAAGGTCTACGTAAATAGGATCATTCTTCTCTCCTTGTCCCGAAGAGATTTCGTAATGGCTCTTCTATTTCCCTCTCGAGAAATCTGCACCCACAACTAACTTCGAGAAATTCCCCCTTGTACTTCGGGAGATTGGACTTCACACTTACACGGATCCGGTGGTCAAGCGCCTTTCTCCATATCTCCGAAGCCCGAAGGATAGTCAACACTAACCCTTCCTCTTTCTCTTTCAGATTTCTCCTTATCATGATTTCGGCGGTCGCGATGTCAAGCAACTTGTCCCCACGATTCCCGAAACCCAATTTACCGAAACACCGACGTGTCTGTGAGGTTGACCTTTCAACGACCCTTTACCACTATAAGGACTTCAGATTTCACAAGATCGCAAATCCTAATGCAATGAATTCGTAACTTCACTCCATGAAACTCCGAAACAGTCAACTGAATTAACTTCTACGTCGATAGTGTGCCACCTGTCCACCTTGCTGACTCCTATGGTCCCACACCGTCCTTTCAGCCTTCGGGACTTCGCGTTTCATGATATCGTGATTCCGGTTGTAAAGTTTACGGGACTTCCACCTACAAAATCCCGAAATAGGAATCTTCTTGCAAATCCAATGGCCTTTGTGACTTGGATCTATGGTCCTACTCCTCCTGAGCTCAGAACCTTTAGGAGTACTTGTGGTATCTCCCCTGCTCTTTTGTGAGATCCGACGACTCACGGGACTTCACAAATTCTCCACAGAGAACTTCGACCATCCATTCTTCCTCTGAGAATATGTCCTCCTGCGGTCCCTCGTTACTATACTTTCCTTCAACCTTTTAAGGTACTTGGCCTCGTTCCTTCCTTCGACTCCTTCGAAGGTTCAAATCCTTCTGATCTTTCCACGACTCTCCGTCTTTTAGAAAAACCCTTGCACGCACTCCTTGCAGCAGACTTGCAAGAACTTTCAAGTGTTGAACTTCTTCGACTCCACGCACACCTGCAGCAACAGTCTCTCAATAATTCGCTTAGGTTTGCAACCTTAAGGCTTCACTCGGCCTGTGCACTCCTTGTACGGCTCATGTGCCCAACTGCACTTCTATGGAAATGAGAACAAAATCTATCTCTCCTGATCTCTCAGAGACAAACCTCTGAACACCTTGTCGATGCACTCCTTGCGGAAAATTCAACTGCACTCCTTGCAGGAACTCTGGCTCATATAGAGAAACAATTGAAACTCATTTCCCTTACCCTCCCTCTCTCAGATTTCAAACATTCAACAAGAAATAATTCATACATAGAATAAAAGCAATTGCATGACAGAAAGAGTAAACCATTCATGAGCATAACATTCAAAAATGCATACACAGAGAATATATGAACACCATGAGTCTGAATCACAACTTTCTTGTATTAATTCAGAACTTTTGTACATGGAGTCTGCTACACAGCTCTCTACTTCTCCTTTATGCTCTCCCTACTCTTCAAGCTCATCATAATAATGTTACAATACACAATGAGGGTGTCTATATCTTGTTTCCCTCTTGCGCTCTAAAACTGTCTAATCTAACATTCAATTCTATCTACTTTCATTAACTACCATAAATTCCTTCTATCTACTAAGGATGAGAGCGAATCGCTCAAGGTCCAATTTCATTATACAAGTGTGCTCCTTCTTAATTATTTCATTTAATATTGGCACAATAACTTCAAGGTAATTTCAAAATTTGTGTTGGGTTCTTTTCCAGTTGTCTTTTGCCTCTGCGCTGGCTCGCTTAAGATGCTCCTGCATCACATTAGTTGGGTATAATAATGAACTTAGTACTACTTTCATTTTCAGATAAGAAGAAGGTGATATTCATGATCCTCTAACACAATTTGTTGAGAAAAGAATAGACGATACCAAAACCATTGGTGAGAAAAAATGACCAATACAAATAAAAGGGAAAAGTTTCGAATGAAAAAGGTTCTCATTGTCCCATTGTCTCATATAAGAACAACTCACCCAAAAATAATACTCAATCAACATTAGTGCAACAAAGAAAGTCTTCAACCAACAATTCAGTTGATGGAGGTGACAAAAACCCTTCGTGGGGAAAATTGGAAAAAACACATAAACTTCAAGTGAAAAGAAAAATTACCAATTCTCAGCAAGAAGTTGAACAACACATACATGAAACTGAAGCTTCTTTGGAAGATATGGATTTGGAATTTGATATTGAAAATATTCAATTTCCTGATGATGACCCGGGATTACAAAAATCTCAACAACTTGCAGTTGAGCTTTCCATTCAAGAAGAAGTATTTTCAGAAGAAGAATCCATTTCTGTACAAAATGTTTTGTTCAATCAAACTTAAAGAAAGATGATTCCTGAAAGATATTTTTTGAAGAATAAAAGGGGAATGTCTAGCACTAAAATTGACCTTGATAATTTGTTTGCATCAAGAATCGCTAAGTTTCATAAAGCTATAGGGGATGCATTGGATGTTTTGATAGATGGTATGGAAGCTGAAAATTTCTAGGATTAAAGTAAGAATCGAGGAATTAGATTCTATTCTAATGCCACCACTGATACTTGCTACTCCAGTTTCAACAATCCAACCCAAAAAAATTTCCAACAAAAATATAGAATAAAGACTAAGGACAAAAGAAGCATCAAGTTTACTTCCCACGACCATGCATTAAGTTGAATAAAATATTAAGAAAAGAATGTTTGTTATTTTAGAAACCTGGGACTTACCAAATAAATTTGTTTCTCTTGTTTCCAAAATTCAAAATAATAGGGAGTATTTACAGGATGATCTAACAAATGATGAAGGGTTTTATAAGGATGCACTCTCTACATTTTTTATAAATATTTTAGGAATGACTGAATATGAAAGAAAACAAGAATATTTTCCTTCTCAGACTCGTGTCAAGCAATTGAAAGCATGCTGGATTAAAAAGATCAATATATTAAGATAATTATTAGGTGACTCAAAAGATTTAATTAGAGAAAAGGATGAAGGTTATTCTAAATTCATGAGGTTAGATATTGTTGGCACAACTATTAAAGTACAATATCCAAATCCAATTGTGAATTTAATTCTTCAAACAAGACAACAATTTGAAGAACATATTCAAATATTAAAAGGATTTTCAGCAAAAAAATTCAACGATACGGTTGAATACATAGAACATGACATTGAAAGTTGTCTTGTTGAGTATGTAAATAGAAATGAAGACATAAAAATAACATTACAACAAATTTAAATTAACTATAGGTAAATTGAAAAACACTTTATTTGATACAAAATTTAGGAAAGAAGTGACCATTTCTCCTTTACATTATTATATTGAAAAGTGGTTAGAAAGATCCTTAATCAAGATTACCGACAAAAATTAAGGAGAAGCATTTCGTACTAGTGAAGAAATTGTCTTCAGACAAAATATAAGAGTGACAATGACCAAAAAATGATGAGAGAGATTCCATTTAAATAAGTTCGAATTGATCACACCCCTATCCTTGTCCTTTCATAATTCATTAAGTTATATTATATCTTTTGAACATGAATATAAATGAATTATGATCATTCCCTTTATTCTCTTTTCAGGTCTTGATTTGTTTATGCCTAGTCCATATTCCACTATTCTCTTCTTCTAATTTATTTTTTTGGTTCGACGGGAGCCCTAATCCCAGTCCAGTTGGACGAATGTCTTTATTTGTAAAAGACTTTTAAAGACATTTTTATTTTTGAGAAATCCAAGAGAACTATTCTGGGGTTAATTTTAATTGTATGTTTGAACTCTGATCATTTGAGTAAAATATATTTGAAGTTTACCTATCAAAATCTTATTTTTATTTTAATAGAAAGATTCTTTTAAAGTTATCTTTGATTTGGGACATTTTTTTCCTTTCCATGAATGTGTTTGTCTTTAGATGAATGTGATAAAAAAATGTTTAATATTCTAATAGATGTGAGATTTATGTTATAATTTTCCTATTTTCATTTATGTAACAATATTTTGTGAGTGGGTTCTTGGTCCCTTTATCAGGAACTTTTGATCTGATTATATTTTTATATCATTGAATAAATATTTATTTATTTATATGAGCAATAAATATCTAGAGTATTTTATTTAGCACTCCCTTAGTTACATATTGTTGTCCCAAGATCTTCAAAGAAAAGTCTTCAAGGAATTCAAAGAGGAGTACCACCTCTATAAAAATGAAGGGGGATTTCATTCTCATGAGGTTTTCATTTCAATAATTGATTCAAACGTCAATAGGGGAGTGGTTCAAAGAGGGGGAACTTCCATATTCTCTAATGATTTATTGTGAGAGAACCTAGAGAGTTTCCTTCCTACAAGAACACAAGAGAATCCACTATAGATAACACCTATTCCCCTTCTCATAGGGTATCTTCACCATCCTCACCTACTTCAATGCTTTTATTGTGTACCTCAAATTCCTATGAGATTGCAACATCTCTCAAAATCCAAGGGGGTCAGACTTCATCTTCTCTGACCCTACTACCACTACTTCTGGTATCATCACTAGATACCCTACTTCTAACATCACGCCTCTTCGACAAAATATATTCTTTTGTGCCTCTCTCTTGCATGACACTCTCTCCCACATTTTCTCCTGTTCATATTTCCTTTCTCTTAATTTTGGGTCCAACTCCTAATATATCACCCCTTGATACATTTTTTCTACTCCTCTATTATTCTTTCCTCTTTAGATCAAATCTTCTTATGTACCTATCATCTCTTTCTCCCCTCTAGTCTTCTGAGTCCATTATTTCCATCACCTCATCTCAACATCTTATGCATATTCTGAACAGATCCATCTCCTCTCTATGTTTTCTCCCTTCTTGTCATTCCCCCCAATGCTAGAGGGTTTACTCAACCATCCTATCTGGCTCCATGCACCTCAATCCTTTCTCAATGAACAACATATTGATCCATAGTGGGATTTATTTTAGCAACATTTTTAGAGGAAATTCAACATACTTTATTTCAACCTCATTGAAATAATCACTATATTCTACAGTGAATTCAATAATGTATCATTCCTTCACTCGAGAAAACCAGAAKTCGRTTKCTCGATCCCACTTGTTATCCAAYGCCTTCAGTCTATCAACTATAGTCTCATTACTAACCAGTGGTTCTTGGARTCTTAAAGMAATGTTRGTAGTTGTTTTCCTCTTCAACCATTCATAAAAAAAAACATGSAAAATCGACAAAGAATACCTCATGCAAATCAGTGTAAATATACCTATCCTTCCAACATTTCATGTTGGATATCATACCATGAGTTTTTCAATGGGAAAAATCATATTCCTTTGCAGTTAACCAGTCATGTATTTCCTCCTAGGATGGATTCCACCTCATTCTCTCCCTTCATCACGCAATACAAAAACTTCAGTGTAATGTCCCTTTCCAAATAAGAGCTCCAAAAAAGGAGGCTTAATGGTCTAAACCACCTCGTTAGACTATCGCCAAGGCCAAAGAGGGGTAAATAGGGTTACTAGAGGTCACTCTAGTCACAGGTGTTATATTCGGAAAGTGACAATGAGCTAACAAGAGTTAACAACGCTTTTAAGTCATTATGAGCTAAAAATAGAAGTCAACAGTGAATTAGGGTTTCAACAGTGATTTAGGGTTTCAGCATGATTTAGGGTTTTGGAAAGCTATAAAGGAAGGGTCAGTGACCTAATTCATCATTATGCAGATTATGACTTGTCATTTAGGAGAAGAGGCACATCTCAGGAGATATAGTTCAGTGTATTCCAAGAGGAAGACACCAGTTGGTTGATTTCGGTGTTGAAAGACACACCCTAGTCATCGGGAAGATCATCCAGGTCTTCCATCATTCTTCATTGATTCCGTAGTGCTCCCATATTCCAGGTATTATATTTTAGTTTCTTATTTGTATTCTGGCTAAGATCCTTTTGTATTTCGATCTAGCTGAGTGTTGTTATTTTATTCAGCCGCAGTTGCTTATTTATATTCCGGCTAAGATCCTTTGTATGTTGATCTAGTCGAATATTGTCAGTTATTCAACCGTATTCGGCCATTTTGTAATCCACAAAGATATGATAATAGAAACTTTATAGTCCTTTGTCGCGTTTATTATTTGTATGATCATTTATATGTTGTAAACCTTTGATCCTACACACACATTAGCAGTGTTTCCTAGACTAGCCAAGTCAGGAACATTACAATGGTATCAGAGCTTTAGTCCTGCCAGCCTGTGACTAAAGACAATGAGTGCAGCAGAAGACCCAGAGGTTCGTTAACACATAGGTGACGAATATGTCACTTACAATAGGCATCAGGAAAGAAGGCATAGGCATGATTTTCCCCCTTTCCTCCTAGCTCAGAGGAAGAGGAAGAGGCACACAGAGAAACAGAGAGAAGGGCAGAGTGTGACGTTGAGAGTGAGGCAGAGAGGATACTAGGAGACAGATATGAGAAACTAGAGGGTAGTGGCAAGGCCCCCGTAGATCCAGAGGCAACTTTCATGCAGGTTATCAACGGTATGTTAGCTAGTCAACAGACCATGTCTCAGTCCTTGGCACAGGTGGTTGATATATTGGCTAGAGTGGGCACCCCAGATACACAAGTCTTGCATGCACCATAGGTGAACTCGAGAGAAGGAAATAGACCCTAGTCACCCTCTTTCACATACACCTCTACGAGTAGGATTCCCAGACCCTTGTTTCCCAGTTTCCAGAGGGCACCCCCGGTAGAAGCACAGCTGTCGATAGCAAAGAGGCCACCCAATCATGACAACGACATTGCAGAGTATAGAAGGGAGTATGCAGCATTGGGTCATGACTTCCATCAGGACATGACCTTAGTCGAGTACTATGGACTCAGACTTAGGAACCACCCCAGAGAGCCGCAGAGGGGAGGACCACAGCAGTAGTAGGGGCATAACCTCGATTTCATCCAAAAAGTTGGGAAACTCACCATCCCTTCTTTTGATGGATCATCCAAATACACCCCTAGAGCTTGGGTACATAAGCTAGACATGTATTACAAGTTCAACTAGATGACCGAGACAGAGGCCATCAATTTTGCGACCTTACACTTGGAGGGTGAGGCACACGAGTGGTGGTATCATGGACTGGTGACATTGGGTCACAATCGCATCACCTCCTATAGGGAGTTTACAAATAGGCTCATGGATAGGTTTGACAGGAAGGATTCCAAGATACACTTCAGGGATCTATCCTAGTTGAGACAAACTGGCACAGCAGAGGCGTTCATCATAGATTTTCAGCGGGTAGCCATGGCAGTGACAGATATATCAGAACCTAGGTTGATCATGCTATTCACAGAAGGACTCAAAAAGCCTTTGAGAGGATGGGTGAAGGCATAAAGGCCTCCCACTTTGAAGGATGCCATCCAGTGCACTCAATATCTGACAGACTTAGTGCCAAAGACTAAAACTTTCTCCAAACCATTTTTTCCCCAGAGGGATGAACACAAGAAGCCATTCCAGAGAGAATGGAATGGAAAAGATAAGTTGGATGATGAGATTATGTGAGATCTTATGAGGAAGAAGCTTTGCTTCAGCTTGAGAGATCCTTGGGTCCCAGGCCACAAGTGCATGGGCAAGGGAGAGATTCATTATATTGAGGTAGCAACAGACAATGTGGACAGTGAGAAGGAGGATCAAGACAGTATATCCACTAGTTCAAAAGAGGAGTCAGCACCAGCAGAGGAGCATCTTCCCCATAGACCACCGACACCGACAAGATCCCATCCTCTAGTAGTCCCACAACCGCCAGAGCAGGATAACATGAGGAAAACAGCAAAGGGAGGAGTCATAGCGACCCTTTACAGTGTTCCCAGGTATGATACCCTCCATATCAGAGGGATTATTAAAGGGAAACAGGAAATTTCCCTGATAGATGGTGGGGCCATCCACAACTTCATTGATTCTTCACTAGTATCAAGACGATCACTTCAGACAGAGGAGTTTGAGGGGTTTGATGTTGCGGTATAACATGGCCACACAGTGAAGTGTCTAGACAGAATTCCAAACTTAGAGATGAAGTTAGGCAACTACACAGTGAGAGACACATTTTTTTTGGTTGACCTATCAGACAGAAATGTGGTGTTAGGAGTTTAGTGGATGATTACCTTGGGAAAAATCACTACCAACTACCAAACCTTGGAAATGGGATTCAGAGATCAGGATGGGAAGAAGGTTGTTCTAAGAGGTATGTTGACAGGAGCACCTAGGATAGTTTCAGCCAAGAGGATGGAGAGGATATTCATACATGGGGAGGTAGCATATGCCGCAAAATGCTTGATCACTACTCAGAAGGATTCAAAAGATCGACAACAATACCACACAGAGATCAAGAATTTATTGGGACGACATCAACAGGTCTTTGAGGCAATCCCACCAGGGAGACCACCTGATAGGGGGTTTGAGCACACCATTGAGTTAGAGGAGGGGGCCAAACCTATGACCATCCCCCCCTATCATCATCCTAGGAGGTTCAAGGATGAGATAGAGAAGGCAATCAAGGAATTGTTGGTGATGGGACGCATCAGACCGAGTAGTAGGTCATTTGCTTCTTTAGTTGTCTTAGTTCTTAAGAAGGATGGCACCATGAGGATGTGCATTGATTACCGAGCCTTGAACAAGAAAACCATAAAAAATGGTACCCTATCCTAGGCATTGACGAGTTTATGGATGAACTGCATGGGGCAATTTTCTTCTCAAAAATTGATCTACGCTCTGGATATCACCAGATCAGCATCTGAGAGCAGGACATAGAAAATATGACATTTTGATGTCATTTTGGACACTTCGAGTTCCTGGTTATGAAATTTGGGCTAAGAAATGCACTCGCTACATTCCAGTCTTGCATGAACCATATATTCAAGGATCAGTTAAGGAAATCAGTCTTGGTTTTCTTCGACGACATCTTGATCTATAGCCAGTCATGGCAAGAGCATATGAGGCACCTGGATGAGGTATTGAGAATCATGGAGGCACAATCATTATATGCCAAAGAGTCCAAGTGCGAGTTCGGTATGACAGAGTTGCTTTAATTAGGCCACATCATCAGTGAACAAGGGGTATAGGTGCACCAAGAGAAGATCAGGGCCATTCTAGATTGGTCGACGCCCAAGAACGTGACAAAATTGAGGAGCATCTTCGGGCTATGAAACTATTACAGGTGGTTCGTCTAGGGTTTTTCTCATCTTGGAGCACCACTGACAGATCTTACCAAGCATGGAGCCTTCATATGGACTGAGAAATCACAGAAATCCTTTGATCACATGAAGGAAGTCATGGGCACTTGTCCAGTGTTGGCACTACCATACTTCACCCTGCCATTTGTACTAGAGTGTGACGCATCTGGTGAAGGGATCGATGCAATTTTGATGCAGGGAGGACACCTCATTGTATTCGAGATCCGGAAGCTTAGTCAACCTGAGAGGTTGTACTCCATTTATGACAAGGAAATGTTGGCAATCGTGCACGCATTGACCAAGTTCAAACAATATTTAGTGGGCAGCAAATTCGTGGTCAAGAACGATCACAACAGTTTGAAGAATTTCCTTGAGCAAAAGGACCTCAGTGAGCACCAACAGAAATGGGTGAAAAAGGTACAAGAATTCGACTTTGACATAGAGTATGTCAAGGGGAAGAAGAACATTATGGCCGATGCACTATCGACGAGACCTGCGACATGTTCTTTGATGAAGATTTTAGTAGATTGGAAATCCCACTTGTTCGTGGAATATTCGAAGAACAAGTTTGCTTGTGAGGTGATGGATGGGTAGATACAGGATGACCGGTATAGGGTCATTGACGATGTCATGTTTTACAATGATAGAGTTTACTTGGTGCCAAATTCAGGGCTTAAGAAGAAAATCCTCACCGCAGTTCATGATTCACCTCTAGCAGGCCATCAGGGTTTTTTCAAAACCTACAGACAGATCAGAGAGAGGTTCTCATGGAAGGGCCTCAAACAATACGTTATGAGACACATTAGTGAGTGTGTGACTTTCCAGCAGAACAAGTCAAATAATTCTCTTCCAGCAGGGCTACTTCATCCATTCCCCATTCCAGAGAAGAAATGGGAGAGTATATCTATGGAATTCATCACCGGTCTACCCAAGGTCTAGGGTAAGGACTGTATCTATGTAGCGGTTGATAGATTGACCAAGTTTTCTCAATTCTACACCATACTGACAGAGTACAGCGTAGTTCAAGTAGCTGATCTTTTCTTCAGGGAGGTCTTCAGACTTCATGGGTTACCGAAGAACATTGTTAGTGACAGGGACAGTCGGTTCATAGGAACATTTTGGAGAGAGTTGTTTCGGTTGGTGGGGATAGAGTTGACACCTAGCACTAGCTATCAGCCTCGGACAGCTGGGAAGACCGAGATTTTCAACAAGTGGGTTGAAGGGTATTTGAGGAACTATGTAGGAGGACAACAAAAAACGTGGGTAAAGTGGTTACATTTAGGGGAACATTGCTACAACACCACCTTCCACATGTCCATTGGTATGACACCCTTTTGAGGATTGTACGAATATGATGCTCCCACTTTGGTAGACCTGGTCTTCCAGGAGAGTAGATCTCCCAAGGCCAAGGATTGGATCATAAAGAGTCAGGAGATTCTCAAATTGTTGAAAGAGAACCTGCAGATGGCGCAAAACCGACAGAAGATAAGCGCGGACAGGCATAGGATAGAGCTTAGATTTGAGGTTGGAGATTTGGTTTTCTCGAGACTCCAACCCTACAGACAGTCATATCTGAAGAAGAGTGGAGCTGAGAAGCTCATGCCCATATTTTATGGTCCTTACAGTATCATGCGCCGAGTAGGCGAGGTTGCTTACAAACTAGACCTTCCAGAGGGGAGCAAGATTCATAACGTGTTCGATGTGTCTTGCCTAAAAAATGTACTGAGACAATTCATTAACACATTAGAGGAGCTTCCCCCATTGGATGAGGAGGGATAGTTGGAGTTAGTTCCGGAGGAGGTTTTGGAGTTCTGGGAGCAGAAACTAAGGAGCAGGGTCATCAGAGAGTGTTTTATCAGATGGAGAGGGCTTCTAGTAGAGGACGCTACTTGGGAGAGAGAGAAGGTGTTGCAGAACCCTGGACTGGTATTGCTTGAGGACAAGCAATTTTGGGAAGGGAGGACTGTAATGTCCTTTTCCAAATAGGAGCTCCATAAAAGGAGGCTTAATGGTCTAAACCACCTCGTTAGACTATAGCTAGGGCCAAAGAGGGGTAAACATGGTTTCTAGAGGTCACTCTAGTCACAGGTGTTATATTCGGAAAGTGACATTGAGATAACAAGAGTTAACAATGCTTTTAAGTCATTATGAGCTAAAAATAGAAGTCAACAGTGAATTAGGGTTTCAGCAATGATTTAGGGTTTCAGTAGTGATTTAGGGTTTTAGCATGATTTAAGGTTTTGGAAAGCTATAAAGGAAGGGTCAGTGACCTAATTCATAATTATGCAGATTATGACTTGTCATTGAGGAGAAGAGGCACATCTCAAGAGAGATAGTTCAGTGTATTCCATGAGGAAGACACGAGTTGGTTGATTTTGGTGTTGAAAGACACACCCTAGTCACCGGGAAGATCATCCAAGTCCTCCATAATTCTTCATTGATTCTGCGGTGCTACCATATTCCGGGTATTATCTTTTAGTTGCTTATTTGTATTCTGGCTAAGATCCTTTTGTCCTTCGATCTAGCCGAGTGTTGTTATTTTATTCAGCCCCAGTTGCTTACTTATATTCTGGCTAAGATCCCTTGTATGTTGATCTAGTCAAGTATTGTCAGTTATTCAGCCGCATTCGACCATTTTGTAATCCACATAGATATCATAATACAAACTTTTCAGTCCTTTGTCGCGTTTATTATTTGTATGATCATTTATATGTTGTAAACCTTTGATCCTGCACACACATTAGCAGCGTTTCCTAGACTAGCCAAGTCAGGAACATTACATTCAAGTCGAGACAACAAAACCATTTTTTGGTTCGTTTACATGCATCCTTCTTAACACTTTGGGGTTGATGACCTGGGGTTCATCCATATTTGACAAAAAAAAAACCAAGGAATCGACATATCAATCTTCAATCAAGTAACGAAGAAGGTATCACCTAAAATTTCATGAAAATCACATATACCATCTAGTATTATGTTAGAGGTGAAGGGATAAAGGATACTACGAAGTCACTGAGGCTAACATTCATGCATTCAAACAAAGTTCATAACAGACTAAAAACTTAAACCATTCACACATTCATACAATAAACTTAGAATCGACTTAGCGATTTGGCATTGACAGAGAGAATTGTAGCTTTATATTATCTTCATTAAATGGTAGAATGCATACATCAACGGACTCACAATGCAATAGAAATAGTTGTTTGCACTCACATTCTACAAGTTATGCACTACAATGTGATATGCATTCTCTTTTGTGACTATGCGCATACCACTGGACTGACTCCATTTGAAACTCTTTACACGACCGTTCCAGCCATGTAAAAAAATATTACAAAGGCTCATAACATAACTCATACAAAAATCAGACCAACTTCTCTCTTCTATTGTGTTCTCACCCTATAAGTTATAGGATCAACTGGTGACTGGGATATTATCTGTCTCTAGTATTTTTGTTGACAAATGATTTTTCATTCTGAAAATAATTTGAAAAGAAAAAGAAAAGAAAAGAAAAAAGAAAAGAAAAGGAAAAAGAAAAAATAAAGAAAGAAAAAGAGGGCATAAAAATATTGAAATAAAAGCCCCATGAAAATAATAGTAACTTGGTCCATACCTTTCAAGCATGGCCAAGTCCTTTTTTAAATTTGATGTTGATAGGGTAGTGAATGAATTTGGCTAAACAGTTTAATATTAGCGAAAGTATCTAGGTTAGATTAGTGAATAAATCTGGCAAGACTGTCTAATCCTGGTCAGATAGCCCCAGGGTAGAGTAAATTCTTAACCCAACAGTTTAATCTGGGTTAATTGTCATAGGAAGATAGGTTAGTATGTAGGCTAGTTGCTTTATTGTTTCATTCCAATAAAACCATCTTGATGTAAATGTTGAACCATGTTTGATATTCTTAGAAGATCGTTTGGTCGAAGCCCCATGGTGGTGTCTACTTGAAAAGTTTGGGAAAAAACCCATAAAATGCATTTATCCTAAGTTTTTCCCAGCGCATGTGTTCTCCGCTCCCCATTTATGCTCCCTGCACATATCAACGGTCCTGATCATGACGCCTAGATCTACGATATATAGAGCATTCTGGAGCCCCCTGGTCGTTCTTCTTTTAACCAGGGGGGGTCAAGAATCGTCGATAACATTTGTGCGCATCTGGACGGCCCAGGGTTGAGCGCTTAAATCAACGGTCAATATTGGATTATGGAACCCCCCATCCGTTCTGCCTTTAATGGAGGGGGGTTTCTGGAATGAGTGATAAAGAGCACGCTTAGATCTATGGCTCATAAACAGGCGTGCATATCAACAGCCAAAAATGGATTTTGGACCCCCCTGGATATTCTTCTTTTAACTAAGGGCGGGGGGGGGTCTGGAATGGTTTTCCCTCTCTGGCGGGTTCCTTGTTATACGTGGCGTCAATCTATTTTCCCTAAAGTCCCGTCACCATCTGCTATTTGACATACCCCCGTCACTTATGGACGTCACCTTCCATTTCTTCCCAAGTTAGTCACATCCCATAATTGTTGTCAGTCCCCTCCCCCCTTTCACTCATGGAAAGCCCCTTATTACGAATTTTACCTCCAATCCCTAGCCACCACGTCACCCGTCCATATCTTTCAGCCACCATCACCTTCCATCTCACTCCCAAATGACATGTTGTCCATTTATTACTGGATAACCTATCCGTTATCCAGCTGACCTGTCTCCCGTGCCAAACCGGCCCCAGTTTAAATAAAACTACCGTTATTTCCCTTAATTTCGTTATTCACTCGTCGCACCAGAGAAATTCACCACTTAATCCTCTATTAAATTTCGTTGCCCTCATCCACAGTTAGTCGCCCCCACTAACGTTGTGTTTATTGCAGGTACTGTGGAAGAAATGGCACCAAAATCCAAACAAGCAGAAGGAGAGGAGAATCAGTTTCTTCTGCCTCCTGTCGACCTGGACAAGATCCCACTGGTCGATAAAGACCGATTAATCGCATATACCAAATGCGATTTTTATTTCTCAGACCTCCAGTCATGGCTTAGGGAAGTTTTCCTGGACCAGTGTGATGAAATTGAACTCTGGGAGTCCAATTTACCACTTTACCTCTTTCTCCAGATCCATCATTTTCCCGAGTTCGCGCTTAAGTGTCAAGCCCACTATATTCCCGAAAAAAGAGTCGTCATCTCCTCATCCAGAGAAATCCTTTTCCTCATCACGCCCGATTCCATAGACCAGATGATGCAAATCCCTCGAGCCGACTATGCGTCTCCTTTCGACCTGGAAATCCTTACAGAGTTGTATTAGAAAATGACTTTTCCCCAAAGAGCTCAAATATTCGAGCTTTTCCTTCATACATCTGCTCAATTCCCTTCCACAAATCCCCCTTACCCGTCGTCCATGTTCTCCACTAAGGGAAACCAAGTCATTTCTTCCCTTTGTGCTTTGTTAGGGTACTATTCCGACCAGTGGGTAGATGAGCCCATTCTGGGTTTTCTATCCATTTTCTCCACTGATGAAAATCCCACCACCCAGTTTGATTTCAGGACATATTTGGTAGGTAATATTCATGAACAGTTCATGAATTTTGGCATGGAAGGCATGTTCATATATTCATCAATATTAGCCTATTTGTTCGTCTTTTTCCAGGTGGATAAGTTTGCATTTTCCATGCATAAGATGGATGCAGATGGTAGACCTCAGACAGTCACAGTGTGGACCTCCTTGCTGAAGCACAACTCCATAGAGTATAGCTTCAAGGCGTTCATCGATATGTTCTACCACCCTATGGTAAGCATTCTAGATGGCAGGCCCGAGCCTCGAATAAACGATGAAGTTCAGAGGATCATACACCTCTCGGACAATACAAAGACCGGGGATTGGTACCTTTATCAAAATCATACCGAAATCAGAGTATACGGGTGCGAGTTGGCACCTTATAAGCTGCCCAAGTATTTTCCAGTCAGAATCTTCGCTTTAGAATATATAAGGTAGATTATGAATTTAGATGATATCCATTTTGTATCATTGAAGAAAAAGCAACAACTTAGAATCAAGGGGCAGATTAGCTCCTTCATCTGCAACAGTCGTGGCATTGGGGAAGAAGCAGACCGGATGCTGAGAGAAATTATGTTCTTCCTAATCTTCCCATGGATTTATGATCCATGTGGGATCATTTCAGAGATGAGGGTGAAGAACAAAAATATCCCTTACATTCATGTGTCTAGGCCTGAAATTGAGAAGTTTGCAAATAAGACAGCCTGGGAGCCCAACACATTTATCGAAGTGGAACAACAGGCTCCCCCAGCCACTGTGCCACCAAAGACCACGCCACAGGTCCCAAAAGAGAAGAGGCCAAGGAAGGATTCATCCCCACCTATCACTGAGGTATCTTCCAAGGAGTTCCAGCTGCACACTAAGAGGCCTAAGACTTCATCAGTCCCTGGCCCGACAGGGGAAAAAGAATCCCCGCCTACCACAGTGACCAAGTCGGTTATTCCTCCCTTCGATTCGAGCCTATATAAGGAAATTACCTCAGCATTTCCAAAGAAATCCACAGACTCTCCTTTGAACACTCATCCAGGCAAGGTGGGACCAAAGCTTAGTATCTTCGAGAAGTATGATTTGATCAAGAAAAAGAGCCAGACCCTTAGAAAAAGTACTTGTGCTCAGTTTTGGAAGCAGACATCAACTGCGTAGCATCGGCTTCTGTCTGCATTTGACACAGAAAAGGGAAGAATGAACATGGCCTTCCTCCAGGAACAGCTACCAAATCCCAAGGTAATCACCGACTATAAGAGGGCCACCTTTGAATTCCAGATGAAGGATGTTCACCTAGCCGATCAGATGGATCTGCACAAGCAGACCGGAGAAATGATTATCTATATGTTGGCACATGCTTCTGCTTCTGCAGCCAAATTGCAGGTGTCCCTGAACAATGTTCAAACACAACTCAAAATGGAGAATATTTCATCCTTTGCAAAGGACAATAGGATCAACTTTGGAGGAGTTGGTCCTAAAGATCAATTATGATCCTTGGAAACAACTGAAGCTCCTGCCCACAGAGGACTCGCAGGCGAAGGAGATAGCAGAGTGAGTACGCTGCGAAACACCCATGTCTTATAGCTTATAGGAATGATGTTCTATATGCCCTTAGATGTTTCACTAAATTTGACTTGCACGTAATGCCGAGGGGACAAAACATTCTGGCAGACAGATTGGCTAGGTCAGCAGCCACCTGTAAGATTTATTTCCGCTCGACTCGTTCATACACTGTTAAGGTGAAATGCAGACCAACCGTTCCCGACAATATCAGGTACTGGAAAGTGTTTGGAAATGATGATCAAATCGAAGACTCTCTGCAGTGTAAAAACGATTTTGAATGTACAAATATAGATTTAGAGAATGAAGATGAAAATGTAAATAGTTCTGATTTTGAAATTGATAATGTAAATAACGTAGATTCGGGAGAATTAGGAGATGACGAAATGGATTCTGATGTTTTACATTTGAAAAGAAATGTTTTGCCTAGAGTTCTAGTACCTTTAGAGGACTTGTTTGATTTTAACGACGTAACCAAAAAATCGAAAATCGAAGCCCATGGACCAGAGGTAGAAGACTGTAATATAGGGACTGAAGAGAAACCCAGGATAGTCAAACTGTCTAAATCATTACCCCCAGAGAAAAAACTCAAATACATTGAGTTGTTCAAAGAATATTCGGATGTTTTTGCCTGGGGCTATGAAGATTTGAAAGCTTATGATACCAGCATCATACAACACAGGATTCCAATAAAAGAAGACCAAAAACCATTTAGGTGGAAACTTAGGAGGATAAATCCCAAGTTGCTCCCTCTGATAGAAAAGGAAATAAAAAAAATGTATGATACCAAAATCATAGTTCTGTTGCATTTTTCCAAATGGGTCTCTAATTTGGTTCCTACACGTAAGAAAACCGAGGAAATCAGACTCTGCATAGATTTCTGAAATCTGAATAAAGTCTCCCTGAAGGATAATTACCCCTTGCCGAAAATGGACCACATCCTGCAAAGGGTGGTCGGGTCCAGTCGGATTTCTCTACTGGACAGATTCTCGGGTTGCAATCAGGTCCTAGTTCACCCGGATGACCAAAACAAAACCTCTTTCACCACCCCATGGGGCACTTTCATGTATGTGAAAATGCCTTTTGGTCTGATGAATGCGGAAGCCACATTCTAGAGGGAGATAGATATTGCCTTCGTGGAAGAATAGGGTAAGTTTATTGTCGTCTATTTAGATGATGTAACTGTGTTTTCCCGATCTAATGACGAACACTTACGACACCTCAGACGAGTCTTCGAGAAATGTAGAAGGTTTGGGATTTCTTTAAATCCTAAGAAGAGCCTTTTCAGGTTAGTGGAAGGCAAACTGCTAGGACACATCATCTCCAAAGATGGAATCAAAATAGACCCTAGCAGAATCGAGGCCATACAAAAATTAGAACACCCAAGGAACCTCAAGGAACTACAGTCTTTTATCGGGAGAATAAACTTTCTATGAAGATTCATTCCCAATCTGGCAGAACTCCTCAGAAACATTACAAATATGCTAAAAAAAGATGTAAAAATAAAATGGGACTCTGAGTCTAGACAGTCTTTCGAACAAGTCAAACGAGCACTCACAGAAGCCCCTATTTTGATCAGTCGTGATTTTACTAAGGATTTCTATCTCTTTTCTTTCGCTTCCGAACATACTATAGCAGCGGTGTTACTACAAAAGAACAACGAAGGGTATGAACAACCCATAAATTTCTTTAGCAAAGCATTAAGAGACACTTCTCTGAATTACAAGATAATGGAGAAACAAGATTTTGCTTTGGTAAAATCCATAAAAGACTTTAGAGTCTACATTCTTCATTCCCACACCATAGCATATGTTACAAACGCGATGGTAAAAGACATTTTGACACAGGACAACCCTGATGGAAGAAGGGGAAAATGGATTGTTGTTATTTTAGAATATGATATAGAGATTAAGCCTACAAAACTAATTAAGGGTCAAGGCCTAGCAAATTTAATGGTTGAATCGAACTTCCATCCTCTTGAAATTAATTTTTTAGATGTGGCAGATGAACAAGGCGAGATGGCGACTCCAAGCGTGAGAAAGGTATTTCTCAACTCTCCATGGTACGCAGACCTTATATTCTTTTTGCAAAATCTACAAGCTCCCCTTGGTTTGACTAAGACTAAAGCTAGATTTTTAAATTTGAAAGCCTTAAAATTCTGTATACTAGAAGGCAATTTGTATTGGAAATATCCTGGAGGAATTCTGTTAAATTTTTTATTAAAAGATGAAGCTGATAAAGTGTTACAAGAGTTTCATGCAGGAGAATGTGGTGGCCATCTGAACTGGAAGGTCAAAGCCAACAAAATACTCAGAGATGGATTCTATTGGCCCAGCCTGTTCATCGATGTGCATTAAAAGGTAACTGCATGTCATCAATGTCAATTGTTTGAAGGAAAAAGGAAACTCCTCCCTCTACCTCTGAAACTGATCACAGTTGAGGCCCCTTTCCAGCAATGGGGACTTGACTTCATTGGAAAAATACATCCCCCGTCTTCAGGCCAGCACAAGTGGATTCTCACTGCCACCGATTATTTTACCAAATGGATCGAAGTAGTACCAAGCAAGCAAGCCACTGACTCTGTTATTATCAAATTCCTTGAAAATAATATTTTGTCTTGCTTTGGATGTCCTAGAAAAATTATAACTGATAATGCAGCTACTTTTCGGTCGAAGAAGCTCATAGATTTATGCAACCAGTATCACATTGGTTTGGGGCATTCCACAACCTACTACCCTTAGGGGAATGGGCTGGCGGAATCTTCGAACAAAACCTTGGTAAATATCATCAAGAAAACATTGCAGGAAAACAAGAAATCATGGCACAACAAGTTGGTGTTTGCGTTATGGGCTGACAAACTGACCACCAAGAGGTCAATTGGTATGTCACCATACCAGCTGGTCTATGGCACAGAGGCATTTTTCCCCTCTTGTTTAGGAGTCCCTGTCATGAAGTTGCTTCAAGATGTACAAGCTGAGCCAAATGAATCACGGAGAAGGATCAACCAGATGATCCATTTGCAGTAGTCTAGGGAAGAAGTTTTCAACGAGACTCAGGTAATCCAAGAAAACATCAAGAAGATCTTTGACAAACGAACCAAGGAAGATGATTTCGAGTTAGGAGATTTGGTGATGATATGGGACGCCAAAAATGAAGACAAGGGAAAGCATGGAAAATTTGACAGTCTGTGGAAAGGACCATACAATGCTTTCTTTCTAAACAACACTGATGGGACAGATCTTCCAGGAGGATCTGTGAATGGAGGAATGTTGAAACATTATGTGCCCCCTCAGTAGATATTTGAGTTTTCACTCTCCATTGTACATACCATTTTTATTTTTATTTTTCGCCTTCATTTTCTGAGTAAAGAACATTAGTCAGTTGGTTGAAGCCCGAAGAGAAGGCCCTAAGTTGTTGACCACTATTTTTCCAATTTCAAGAATAAAACCAACGAAGGCTACTAGGTAGAAATTTTTAGAATGATAGGAACCAAGATTCTTGACACTTCAAAAGGCAGGTACCATCCCCAGGTGGAGCCGTTGTTATCACCCTATAAGATATAGGATCAACCGGTGACTGGGATATTATCTATCTCTAGTGTTTTTGTTGACAAATGATTTTTCATTCTGCAAATAATTTGAAAAGAAAAGAAAAATGAAAAGAAAAGGAAAAAGAAAAAATAAAGAAAGAAAAAGAGGGCATAAAATAATTGAAATAAAAGCCCCATGAAAATAATAGTAACTTGGTCCATACCTTTCAAGCATGGCCAAGTCCTTTTTTAAATTTGATGTTGATAGGGTAGTGAATGAATTTGGCTAAACAGTTTAATCTTAGCGAAAGTATCTAGGTTAGATTAGTGAATAAATCTGGCCAGACTGTCTAATCTTGGTCAGATAGCCCCAGGGTAAAGTAAATTCTTAACCCAACAGTTTAATCTGGGTTAATTGTCATAGGAAGATAGGTTAGTATGTAGTCTAGTTGTTTTATTATTTCATTCCAATAAAACCAGCTTGATGTAAATGTTGCACCATGTTTCATATGATTAGAAGATCGTTTGGGCGAAGCCCCATGGTGATGTCTACTTGAAAATTTTGGGAAAAAACCCATAAAATGCATTTATCCTAAGTTTTCCCAGCACATGTGTTCTTCGCTCCCCATTTATGCTCCCTGCACATATCGACGGTCCTGATCGCGGCGCCTAGATATACGGTATACAGAGCATTACGGATCCCCC
>ML788183.1:675980-686324 GCA_009831015.1 Picea engelmannii | reverse complement strand
GTCGGGAACATATCGTGACCGTCGGATTTCCTAACTACAAATGCATACTAATGCATACTAAAGAAACACACTTTTACCTAACGACATATTAGACCAAGTAGATCTTAACTAACTCCTAAGTGTCTAAATATCCTAACAAGATGCTCCTGCATCACCAACACATTGATTGAAGTGGAACAGTAGGCTCCCCCGACCACTGTGCCACCAACGACCATGCCACAGGTCCCAAAAGAGAAGAGGTCGAGGCAGGATTTATCCCCGCCTATCACTGAGGTATCTTCCGAGGAGTTCCACCTACACACTAAGAGGCCTAAGACTTCATCAATCATTGGCCTGACAGGGGAAAAAGAAGCCCCGCCTAGTACAGTGACCAAGTCAGTTATTCCTACCTTTGGTTCGAGGCTATATAAGGACATTACCCCAGCATTGCCGAAGAAATCCACAGACTCCCCTTTGAACACTCAGCCAGGCAAGGTGGGACCAAAGCTTATTATCTTCGAGAAGTACGAGATGATCAAGAAAAAGAAGAAGACCCTTACCAACAATACTTGCACTCATTTTATGAAGCAGACGTTGACTGTACAGAATTGGCTTATGTTTTCATTTGACACAGAAAAGGGCAGAATGCACATGGCCTTCCTCTAGGTATAGGTACCAGATCCCAAGGTAATCACTGACTACAAGAGGGCCACCTTCGAATTCCAGATGAAGGACGTTCACCCAGTCGATCAGATGGATCTGCACAAGAAGACCAGAGAAATGGTTTTCTATACATTGGCACATGCTTCCGCTTCTACAGCCAAATTACAGGTGTCCCTGAACAATGTTCAAACACGGCTCAAAATGGAGAATATTTCATCCTTCGCAAAGGACAATAGGATCAAAACTTTGGAGGAGTTGGTCCTCAAGATCGGTTATGATCCTTCGAACGTCAAAGCAGTAGAGGAAATGATAAAAAAGAATAACGTTGATATAGCATACTTGAGGAAACAACTGAAGCTCCCGGCCATAGAGGACTCGCAGGTGAAGGAGATAACAGAGAAAGAAGGCGAGAAGAATGAGATGCTAAAGTTGCTCATGGAGCAGAACGCACAGATTAGAGAAATGGAAGCTGAGATGGAGAAACTGTTAAAAGAAAAAGAGCAATTGAAGCCAATGGAAGTCATTCCATTGAGTGCTATCCCAATTGCAGGAGTGAGCACAACATCAGTGACAGCAGTCCCGTCCACGACTCCATCGACATCTCAGGAGAAGACAACCGATCTGGATGAGTCCATGGAAAGGATGAACCTGCAGGAGACAGAGATCAGCAGGCTAAAAAAGGAGATTGAGAACCTGCAGGAACTCAAATTTTCCTTCCAGACCAACCTATCCAAGGAAAAGTAGGTAACAGAGCAGCCCAAGCAGGAGTTACAGCAGCTCCAGAAACAAACAGTGGCAGAAAAGACATTGGCCGAGGTTAAAGAGAGTGTATGGACATACATCACTAATTCCATGAATGAGATATGGTCCATGATCCAGATCATGTTTGAGAAAAATGAGTTAGTCTAGAGGAGAAAACAAGTCATTGAGAAGATCAGATTAGAATTGGGAGATATGACAACACAGGCAAACGAGATCATCAAGTTCCTCAATTCTAAGACCAGGGAGGAGTTGGAAGAGCTGAAGATTTAAGACAGAACATAGACCATCCTTGAGGTCAAAAGAGTTTTGACCAAGAGAGGACTAATGATTCAGCTAGAAGAAAGGGTTCAGGCCATGGAACTAGACGTACAAAGATTCTTCAGCAAGATTGAAGCCCTCCAGAAGAAGGGTCTTCCTAGTCTGAAAGTGATCAATGATAAATTAATGACACTCCCAGACTACAAGAAGAGATTAGTAGAAGTGGCTAAGGACAGTTCAAATTTTATTGACATACAAGGGAGCATCACCGGCAAAGAATTCCTAGATTCCCTTCAGTGGGACATCAATATCCAACACGAGATTCGATACATATTTCTCAAATTCAACGTGCCCAGAAATGGACGAAGTGTATCGAAGACTACTCAAATTCAATGTGCCCAGTCATCTCATATGGGAGGAACTCTGCGATCTGATCGATTAGCAGATGAGGTGTCCAGGTCCAGTCAGTTTTCCAGTCATATGAGGTCGTGCAAAGGCTTCATCAACGGTCTACCCAGAAATCAGCGTCCAGTTACACCAAGTCATCAAGCAGTTCCTAGATTTAGAAAATTTGTTAAGTTATTTAGGCTAAAAATAGATTTAGCACGTCCTGGTCATTAATGACAGGACCGTTTGTAATTTGAGTTATAAATACTTCACCTTTTGAAGTATTGAGGGTTGTTGATCTTCACACCTTGACGCTATCAGACTGTAATATTTTTGAAGAGATCTTCCATTAATAAAAAGGAGGCACTTTTACAGGATTCTTGCGTGTATTCACTAGTGATGTTTTCTCTCTAAGTTGAATGCTATTCTTTCTTTGTAATCATATTTTTTTCTAATTATATTCTTTAAGAGTAACAAATGTTGTAGGATTTATCTCGTATACCCTGTTTCTGACTCGAAAGATTTTAGTGTTTTTCTTCTGGTATTTTCAATAAAGGAATTCTTAACTGCTTCTTTGTTGAAATTATCTTTCTCATCTTTTCTACTAACCATCATTTAAGCTACTAAAAGATCCAGTGATTATATTATCTTTCCCTGTGAAAGTTTTCCCTTTGCGTTTCTGGTTTGTATTTCATATTTTATTAAACACAGACCCCATAGCCTAATGGATGTGTAGACTGTCTCAATCAATTCAAAAAACACTTTAACAACAAAACTGACCTATTTATTTACCTAGCCTAATATCTAAAATTGGAAACATAGCTGAATCATATAGAGAGATCCCTCTCTGAAGTTGGAAGGGATAGATCCCAGCTTCAAAAGTGGTTGGATAAAGCTACCTTTGTAGATTTCTTTTGTTTTCAACCTCGAGGAAATTTACCAAGCTCTAACATAGTGGCGACCATACTGGGGAGAGAACTAAAAATTTATAATTTCACATTTTCTTTTCCCTAAAAAGAAAGTTTGTTCCTGGAATATTGCAAATTTGAGAAGAAAGTAATGTTTAGAGGTTGATTAAACTTTGTACATATTATTTTCGGACTCGCAAAACTAAAAAGTATACATATAAAAAACCAAAAAGAATTCTGGCTCCCAAGAGAGTTTATACTCGATCTCACCCAGACCCAGAAACTGCGATAGTGACAGATAACCCCGAACATTTGCTCAGGAAAACGGCCATAGTTGAAGGCTCAGTGAGTCATACTTCCTTGCATAAGTCCCTTTCCTTTTCAGGGGAACTTGTTACCTTTCAAAACCCTGACCCTGATACCTTTCCACATAAAAGCTTGGTTAGGACACGGTCCGATAGTTTTGTGAATGGAATCATTTTCGACCCAACCGTTTTACTACCCCGAACCCCTGAAGTTCTGTCTCCCACTACGAAACCACAAATCACTCCCTCCCTGCTATCCAATCCCTCCTCATCCTCATCTCCAGTCGCTACCTCGCCGATCATCCAGGTTGTCATTCCACCTCCTCCACCCATCATGACAATTCGATATGCTCCCTTGGTGTTGGCTGCGCCTCTACATGCCATGCCCCAAGACTATCAAACAAGACTTCCACGGTTCGATGCAACAGGGCCTTTGAGCGCACAACAACACGTAGATAAAATGAATGATTATTATGATCTACATGAAGTAGATGAAGCTGGCATTCAAATGAGATTGTTTGCCCAAATTTTGACAGGGGATGCTAAAAAATAGTACAAAGGGTTGTGTGTCGCTTCAGTCCTTGACCTTACCGCATTCCAAAGGAATTTTCTAGACAGATGGGAGGTAAAGAAAAACCCTCTGCAAATATTGTCGGAATATGAAAATATTAGAAGAAATCAAGGTGAGACAGTGCAAGATTATTGCACTCGTTTCAATAACATGTACAACGCAATCCCAACTAAAATCAAACCTCCATAGGTCTTGGCATTGATAAAATTCCCAGATGGTTTTGACGCTGACATGTCATACCAACTAAGGGAGAGAAATTCGACCACCCTGGAAGACATGCAGAAAAGTGTTATAAGTGTGGAGGCCAATTTGTTGGAAAAAAGGGCACGTCAGAGGTCAGAGAGGAGAGTCACAATTAAAGAAGAACCTTCCACGTCGACCTCATATTCCAAATTGGATTCTTTGGCCAGAGAAGTGGAAAGAATGATGGAAAGACTTACTGTGTTTGATAGAAATCCTCTGAGAGAAAATCCACCAGCTCCCCAGGTTCGAAACCCTAACTTTAGGAGAAACCCTCCTCAAATAAGACAAAGATATCCTAGGGATCAAAGAGAGTACAGGGGTACAGATCAGTAGATCAGACCCCCCCTGCAAGAAAATTATGCCGACGAAGGGGAGGAATTAATTGAAGAATTGGAGGATACTCACATAAATCTCATGGGCATTCACGACAACGAAGCTATTTTCCTTACCCAAGAAGAGTAAGAACTTTTTCTTCTCAATCAAACAAAAGTAAGTGAAGAAGTTGAAGATGCAGAACAACATGCATTCAAAAATTCCATTTTGGAGGTACACCGACAGTATAATCTGCGAAGTAAAATGACAGAAGGTAGTTCCCCAAAAAAGACGGTTGAAACAAAGAAAGTAGTCGAAACCTAGAAGGATTCTGAGCTAGCTGCGGAGAAGATTCCTGAAAAGAGCATTGTCGAAGCTTCCGTGAAGAAAAACCTTACTATTCTGAAACGGACATCTTAGCCCGAGGTTTCACCTATTAATCCACCAAGTACTTCAGAATAGAAGAATATGGTGAACAAACCAGAATTGATGAGCCAGGGCAGAGCTCCCACACCTTTCATCCTTGAGCGGGAATTGGCCAAAGTAAAAATTCCCATCCCACTTTCTGAGTTGATGAACAAAGACATCTATCATTCACAGGTGATTAAAGCACTGAAAATTGAACCTGACATAGGAACGAAGGCCTTAACCATTGGATCAACAAATCATTCAGACACTGTGAACCTTACTAATGATCAACCCGAGCTTCTTTTCAGACCAGAATTAGATGGTCGAGATGATACTGGTGATGTCGCTCCTTTTTACATCAGTCTAAACATACATGACCAGATCTTGCATAACGCCATGCTGGATTCGGGTGCTTCTCACAATATGATGCCTAAAGAAGTAATGGAGAAATTGGGACTGGAGGTCACCAGACCTTATAAGGATTTACACTCATTTGACTCCAGTAAAGCTAGATGTATTGGTTTGATTAAGGACCTATGTATCACCCTGGTTCAGATTCCTGCAAAGAGCATGGTCATGGATGTGGTAGTCGAGGACATTCCTCCGAAGTATGGAATGTTTCTTTCCCAGTCTTGGGGGGCTAAGTTGAAAGGTACCCTGCAGCTAGATATGTCTTATGCCACTATCCCAGTTTTCGGGCAACAAAGAAGGATATACAGAGAAACATTGATGAAGTACATGGTCAGTAGCCAAGAAAAGCCGCACAACTATCCTCTTTACTCCACGCATTCTAACTTGGATTCTTTTATCTTGTACAACGATGGTGACATGGGAGAGCAACACACTCGGCTGGCAGAAGATACATCCAGTCAGGATGAAGGCCAAGAAATCATTGGGGTAGCAAGGATGAAGAACGTGATAATTGAAGAGTTACCCGCTGATTTCTGGAGCATGTATTTTGATGGAGTAGTGAGAAAAGAAGGAGATGGAGCTGGAGTCTAGTTGCATAATCACAGAAACAGGTATTCAGAGAACCATTCTTACAAATTAAATTTCCAATGCACTAACAATTTTTCCGAGTATGAAGCCTTGATGCTCGGTCTGAAGCTTTTGAAAAGAGTTGGGGATAAATATATTATGGTAAGAGGTGATTCTGAATTGATCATCAAGCAAATCAAAGGTGAGTACGCTGCGAAACACCCACGTCTTAGAGATTATAGGAATGTTGTTCTAGATGCCCTTAGATGTTTCACTAAAGTTGACTTGCAGGTAATGCCGAGGGGACAAAACATTCTGGCAGATAGATTGGCTACGTCAGCAGCCACCTGTAAGATTCCTTTATGCTCGACTCGTTCATACACTATTGAGGTGAAATGCAGACCAACCGTTCCTGACAATATCAGGTACTGGCAAGTGTTTGGTAGTGATGATCAAATCAAAGACTTTCTACAGTGTAAAAACGATTTTGAATGTACAAATATAGATTTAGAGAACAAAGATGAAAATGTAAATAGTTCTTCTTTTGAAATTGATAGTGTAAATAGCGTAGATTTATGGAAATTAGGCGATGACGAAATGGATGCTGATGTTTTACATTTGAAAATCAATGTTTTGCCTAGAGGTCTAGTACCTTTAGAGGACTTGTTTGATTTTAACGACATATCCAAGAAACCGAAAATCGAAGCCCATGGACAAGAGATAGAAGACTGTGATATAGGGACTGAAGAGAAACCCAAGATAGTCAAACTATCTAAATCATTACCCCCAGAGAAAAAACTCAAATACATTGAGCTGTTCAAAGAATATTCAGATGTTTTTGCCTGGGGCTATGAATATTTGAAAGCTTATCATACCAGCATCATACAACACAGGATTCCAATAAAAGAAGACCAAAAACCGTTTAGGTAGAAACTTAGGAGGATAAATCCCAAGTTGCTCCCTCTGATAGAAAAGGAAATCAAAAAAATGTACGATGCCAAAATCATAGTTCCGTTGCATTTTTCCAAATGGGTCTCTAATTTGGTCCCTACACGTAAGAAAACCGGGGAAATTAGACTCTGCATAGATTTCTGAAATCTGAATAAAGTCTCCCTGAAGGATAATTACCCCTTGCCGAAAATGGACCACATCCTGCAAAGGGTGGTCGGGTCCAGTCGGATTTCTCTATTGGACAGTTTCTCGGGTTACAATCAGGTCCTAGTTCACCCGGATGATGAAGACAAAACTGCTTTCACCACCCCATGGGGCACTTTCATGTATGTGAAAATGCCTTTTGGTCTGATGAACGCAGGAGCCACATTCCAGAGAGCGATGGATATTGCCTTCATGGAAGAATCGGGTAAGTTTATTGTCATCTATTTAGATGATGTAACTATGTTTTCCCGATCTGATGATGAACACCTACGACACCTCAGACAAGTCTTCGAGAAATGTAGAAGGTTTGGGATTTCTTTAAATCCTAAGAAGAGCCTTTTTGGGTTAGAGAAAGGAAAACTGCTAGGACACATCATCTCCAAAGATGGAATCAAAATAGACCCCAGCAGAATCGAGGCCATACAAAAATTAGAACACCCAAGGAACCTCAAGGAACTACAGTCCTTTATGGGGAGAATAAAATTTCTACGAAGATTCATTCCCAATCTAGCATAACTCCTCAGAAACATTATAAATATGCTAAAAAAATATGTAAAAATAAAATGGGACTCCGAGTCTAGACAGTCTTTCGAACAAGTCAAACGAGCACTCACAGAAGCCCCTGTTTTGATCAGTCCTGATTTTAGTAAGGATTTCTATCTCTTTTCTTTCGCTTCCGAACATACTATAGCAGCGGTGTTACTGCAAAAGAACAACGAAGGGTATGAACAACCCATAGCTTTCTTTAGCAAAGTGTTAAGAGACGCTGCTCTGAATTACAAGATAATGGAGAAACAAGCTTTTGCTTTGGTAAAATCCATAAAAGACTTCAGAGTCTACATTCTTCATTCCCACACCATAGCATATGTTCTGAACGCGGTGGTAAAAGACATTTTGACACAGGACAACCCTGATGGAAGAAGGGGAAAATGGATTGTTGTTATTTTAGAATACGATATAGAGATTAAGCCTACAAAACTAATTAAGGGTCAAGTCCTAGCAAAATTAATGGTTGAATCGAACTTCCATGCTCTTGACATTAATTTTTTAGATGTGGCAGATGAACAGGGCGAGATGGCGACTCCAAGTGTGAGAGAGGTATTTCTCAACTCTCCATGGTACGTAGACCTTATATTCATTTTTCAAAATCTACAAGCTCCCCCTGGTTTGACTAAGACTAAAGCTATATTTTTAAAGTTGAAAGCCTTAAAATTCTGTCTTATAGAAGGAAATTTGTATTGGAAAGATCCTGGAGGCATTCTGTTAAATTGTTTATTGAAAGATGAAGCTGATAAAGTGTTACAAGAGTTTCATGCAGGAGAATGTGGTGGCCATCTGAACTGGAAGGTCACAACCAACAAAATACTCAGAGTTGGATTCTATTGGCCCAACCTGTTCACCGATGTGCATCAAAAGGTAACTGCATGTCATCAATGTCAATTGTTTGAAGGCAAAAGGAAAATCCTCCCTCTACCCCTGAAACCGATCTCAGTTGAGGCCCCTTTCCAACAATGGGGACTTGACTTCATTGGAGAAATACATCCCCCGTCTTCATTCCAGCACAGGTGGATTCTCACTGCCACCGATTATTTTACCAAATGGATCGAAGCAGTACCAAGAAGGCAAGCCACTGACTCTGTTATTATCAAATTCCTTGAAAATAATATTTTATCTTGCTTTGGATGTCCTAGAAAAATTATAACTGATAATGAAGCTTCTTTTTGGTCGAAGAAGCTCATAGATTTATGCAACCAGTATCACATTGGTTTGGGTCATTCCACAACCTACTACCCTCATGGGAATGGGCTGGCGGAATCTTCTAACAAAAACTTGGTAAATATCATCAAGAAAACATTACAGGAAAACAAGAAATCATGGCACAACAAGTTGGTGTTTGCGTTATGGGCTGACAGACTGACCACCAAGAGGTCAATTGGTATGTCACCATACTAGCTGGTCTATGGAACAGAGGCAGTTTTCCCCACTTCTTTAGGAGTCCCTATCATGAAGTTGCTTCAATATGTAAAAGCTGAGCCAAATGACTCACAGAGAAGGATCAACCAGATGATCCATTTGCAGAAATCTAGGGAAGAAGTTTTCAACGAGACTCAAGTAATCCAAGAAAACATCAAGAAGATCTTTGAAAAATGAACCAAGGAAGATTATTTCGAGTTAGGAGATTTGGTGATGAGATGGGACGCCAGAAATGAAGACAAGGGAAAGGATGGAAAATTTGATAGTCTGTGGAAAGGACCATACATAATCCGATATTTCAGGGGAAACAATGCTTTCTTGCTAAACAACGTTGATGGGACAGATCTGCCAGGAGGACCTGTGAATGGAGGAATGCTAAAACATTATGTGCCCCCTCAGTAGAGATTTGATTTTTCACTCTCCATTGTACATACCATTTTTATTTTTATTTTTCGCCTGCATTTTCTGAGTAAAGAACATTAATTAGTTGGTTGAAGCCCGAAGAGAAGGCCCTAAGATGCTGACCACTGTTTTTCCAATTTTAAGAATAAAACCAACGAAGGCTACTAGGCATAAATTTTTAGAATGATAGAAACCAGGATTCTTGGCACTTCATGGGGAAAGTACCATCCCCAGGTGGAGCCGCTGTTATCACCCTATAAGTTATAGGATCAATTGGTGACTGGGATATTATCTGTCTCTAGTGTTTTTGTTGACAAATGATTTTTTATTCTGCAAATAATTTGAAAAGAAAAAGAAAAGAAAAGAAAAGGAAAATGAAAAAATAAAGAAAGAAAAAGAGGGCATAAAAGAATTGAAATAAAAGCCCCATGAAAATAATAGTAACTTGGTCCATACCTTTCAAGCATGGCCAAGTCCTTTTCTAAATTTGATGTTGATAGGGTAGTGAATGAATTTGGCTAAACAATTTAATCTTAGGAAAAGTATCTAGGTTAGATTAGTGAATAAATCTGGCCAGACTGTCTAATCTTGGTCAGATAGCCCCAGGGTAGAGTAAATTCTTAACCCAACAGTTTAATCTGGGTTAATTGTCATAGAAAGATAGGTTAGTATGTAGGCTAGTTTCTTTATTGTTTCATTCCAATAAAACCTGCTTGATGTAAATGTTTCACTATGTTTCATATGCTTAGAAGATTGTTTGGTTGAAGCCCCATGGTGGTGTCTACTTGAAAAGTTTGGGAAAAAACCCATAAAATGAATTTATCCTAAGTTTTTCCCAGCGCATGTGTTCTTCGCTCCCCATTTATGCTCCCTGCACATATCGACGGTCTTGATCGCGCCACCTAGATCTACGGTATACAGAGCATTCCGGACACCCCTGACCATTATGATTTTAACCGGGGGGGTCCGGAATCGTTGATAACATTTTCACACATCTGGACGGCCCAGGGTTGAGCGCTTGAATCAACGGTCAATATTG
>ML788183.1:653472-666711 GCA_009831015.1 Picea engelmannii | reverse complement strand
TGCTAACAATCGTTGGTGGAATGCAAGATAGAAGCATTGCAGGAAAAATGGTATTCAAAATGGTGCTTGTTAAAGGCCAAAAGGAAGATTGCATCCTATTATTGCAATAGCAATGAAAACAAATTATGAAATAGAATTTCATATTTTGGGGAAAAGTTGAATTACTTATGAAATAAGTTTGAGTTATAAATCAATTATTTTATGTTCTCTCATGATAATTGCATGTGTGTGATGTAGATGATATAATATTGATTAAAGTTGGAATGTTGGGAAATAATAACTATTGTTGAGGACACTAAATCCCTATAATTGTATAACCTTGGTGGGGTTATGGTAATGGGTTAGCGCTCTCCTTGTGTGTGAAATCCTTGGAAATATGGATCGTTGAAGGACTGCATAGCAGTGAAGGGATGACTGATATTGGAAGAGTGAGTGAGACAAGGAGGAGGAAACTCAAGGATGCTTATGGAATGGTAGATTCCATAAGGAGGGTGTGTCAAATGGAACAGTGAGTTGAATTATTTCTGGAAGCAACTCTATGGAATATATCAATTGAATTCCAACTGCAGTATGAATACAATAATTGGTGATGAAATGTAGAGCACCAGATGGATTAAAAAATTCCAATAACTAAAGATTGGAGATTTTTGAAGAATTTGAATTGGACATGTATAAACAAATTGCACTAAGGACAATGCAAAAATAAGGGGAGGGGATTGTAATATCCCAAGATCGATCCCCAATTGTAATTGTAAATGTAACATGTTTTATAGGCTGGTGAGCCAAGTGATTATAAGATAGGAGGCTTATGTGATGATTAGGCCAGAGAGCCTAGATGCTAAATTCCAATGAGCCTATTTTTGTATATGTAAATACTCATATCATTAATATAAACGCATTGTTTCACGTATACCGACCATGATAAAAGAATATGGGGGACTAAGCTCCACTAGGTAGGGAAAGGGAAAGGGCTAAGAGGCTAGGAAGAAAGGGCAAATCTTGAGGGATTATCTCTAAAGGGAATATTATAATATATTTCTTAAAAGACTAAGTTTTGGGAAATAACTCATGTAATCTTAAGTTCCTTTGGGAAAAATAACGAACTCCAAGTGGAGAGGAATGGGCTCCAAGAGAGCCATGTTTCAATATTGGCGCATGCAATTTTATGTGGGAAAGTTCGTTCACTCGGGGGATTCTTTCCATTCATTTACATTCTTTCTAGGATTCCCATGCACACACACACACATGCACTAATCCATGACCTCCATTATCCACCTCTGATCATGAACGAACCTCTGGAACCCACAGTTATACTTGAGTTATCCTATGTATTTTCCCGTGAAGTCGATGCACCTGTATTTTCCTGAGCCTGTGTTATGTCTTAATGGTTGGATGTTGCTACCAACACATTTCATGGACTGAGCATGGCTTGTTTCCATTGTATGCATCCATACCGAGTCTTATTACTTATATCACCTTGTTGTATTTTCTAAGGAGATGGACTAAAGAAGCAGGTTGTCAGGCATGTGAGCAACTCTCTCCAGGTGAGAGAGTTTGCTGGAAAATAAGAAGTAGGTTGTCAGACATGTGAGAAACTCTCTCCAAGTGAGAGAGGTTTTTGGGGAAGTGATTTCTCCTGGAGGGATCCCAATAACAGCTATAGTTCTCTAATAATTCGTGTTTGGCCTGTTGTTGAATCCCTATATGGGAAGTGGGGAAATCGAGAGACTATTGAGCAGAGAAGGGGCACACTTCTAAGGGTGGGATAGGAATGTGGGGAATGAGAGGTTGTAGGCTTTGTGTATAAGTTGGCTCCTAGGAGGGAATCCTTCTTGACTGACTGTGTATCATCCCATTGTCTTCGCCTAGCCTAGGAATCCCTTTACCCTGGTGGATTTTAGTCCCAACTCAAGGGTACCCATTGCTGAGAGTGATGAGTAGTGTGGTCTATGGCTAGGAGGTTCATGGAAGTTCTGCACGAAGTTGGTGGTCATCTATAAAGTATAAGTATCATTTCTATGTTCATTTACATGTTGTGTATTTGTACATGTTTTATATTTATCAGTTTAGCCTATATATGTTGTACGTATAGGATTTATTGTTATTTTCTCATTTATCTATGTATTATCATAATTTAATTGTCTGTTAAGTTATATATGTATGATGTTCCGCAAGAGTATTTCTGTGCCATAGCCTAGCAGGTCTATGGTTGGGTATGTCATGTTTTGGTTATCAAAAGTTTAGTAAGAATGTGTTTTAGAGTAGCATGGTCTAGCCTGGGTGGCTGGGGGTGTTACAAAATGGACCCACACCCATTCAAAGAAGATCTTGGAAGTTTCTGTCATTTTCATTCTCTTCTTGCAGGTTGTGATAATTTCCATCTTTGAAAACCGATCAACACCACAAATACACAATCATTGTCATGCTTGGTGGATGGAAGGTCAAACATGTAATCCATTGATATGGATTCCCATGTCCTCTTGGGAGTAGTAAGAGGGGTGTATAATCCTTGCTTCTTGATGGTTGGATTGGAAATGGAACAAGTAGTGCAAGATCTGATATACTTTATGACTTCTTGTTGAAGTTTTGGCCAATAAAAATGTTTCTCTAAAACGACCACAATTTTCTCCACGTCAAAATGTCCTACCATAGTGAGCCTCCCAAATTAGATTTTCACACTCACTTGTGGGAACACAGAGGTGGCCCAGATGACATAACAATCCATCCTAGATGTGAAAATCGGTGACATTTTCTCATGTACCCAAGAGATGATAGGTGGTGGTGAAGTTGGGGTCATGCTGATAAAATTGGGGCCACTCAGATGCCCCATGCCCACATGAATGGAGAACTATGGTGAGTGCAACAATGAGAGGGAGACTGTGGCATTCAATGATATGATTTGTTATCCATGTTTTATACTTGATGTTGAGATGGAACTATTGTAGGTATGTGGAGCACTTTTGATGGTGGTCGTTCTGCAACTTCCCCTATATCTGCATGAACTATAGAGGTTTGTGATCAGTGTGGATGATTGTCTCCTTTCCTAGAATGTAATGTTTCCATTGACGACAAGACTTCCTAATGGAATACATTTCTTTGTCATATATGGGGTATTTTCGGGTAGTATCTGATATTTTCTCACTATGGTATGCTATTGGATGACCATGGTGAGCGAGAACTGCGCCTACAACATAGTTAGAGGCATTAGTATAAATATTGAACTATTGTTGCAGATCATGTAAGGAGAATATTGGAGCTGAGCACAAGAGATGATTTAGATCATCAAATGATTATTGTTGTGCCTTCCCCCATGAAACATTTTCCTTGCCACCACCCTTGGTTACTTGGTTGAGAGCCCATGCAATATGGGAGAATCCCAACACGAACCTTAAGTAGAATTTAGCAAGTCCCAAAAAGATCTGAAGCTCAATTAGTGTGGTCGGGGCTGGCCACTTACGAATGACTTGGATCTTAGGTGGATCCACGTGTACCCCATTATCATCAACAATGTATCCCAAGTATTAGAATATGTTCATGCCAAAGGAGCATTTTTCAAAGTTGCAATATAGATTGTGTTGTCGAAGAGTGCCCAAAACCTGTTGAATTTGTTGCATGTGCTCCTCCCAAGTTCTGTTGAACATGAGGATGTCATCTAGATATACCACCACAAAAGAGTTGGTGAAGGGTCCCAATATATCATCCATCAATATCATGAAAGTTGTTGGTGCATTTGTTAATCCCAAGGGCATGACCATCCATTCAAAGAGACCTTCTTTAGATTCGAAAGATGTCTTCCATACATTAGTTGGTTTGATGGGAACCTGGTGGTAGCTAGACTTTAGATCAATCTTTTTGAAGAAATTTTCCCACTTGAATTGGTCAAGAAGTTTATCAATTCTAGGAATTGGGTACTGGCTCCAAACTGTGATTTTGTTTAATTATCTGTAAACGATGAAGAGTCACTAGGTCCCATATTTCTTCTACACCATCACAATCGGGATTCCACAAGGGGAGGATCTAGGTCGGATGTGCCCCTTTTGAAGAAACTCTTGGATTTGGTGCTTGATTTCATCATTTTCCATCAATGACTGATCATTGTTAGGGACTTAACCCCTCACATAGGTATAACAATATATTCTGATGTAATAAAGGTCAATATTAATAAGGCCTGGCAATAAGGAAGAATAAGTTGAATGTAAGAAGACCTAATAGAAGCTTCTTCTTCTAGAAGGATCTTCCTCTAGATGGTTCTTTTGATAGACATATTTTGTATAAATAGGAGTCGAGGGTATGAGAACTGTTGTCTTGAATATTATTGTAATAGAGCTCTGCTCAATTGGAGGTTTTCCCCTCGAAGAGGCAAGTGGATATTGCTCTTTTAATCAAAGTGATCTTTCTTGTGTTATTCTTATATCTTTTCCATATTATTGTGGTGTTGTTCTGGTTATATTGTTGTTTATCTGCCATTGCTAGCATTTTATTTCTGTTTTGCATACTTTTTATATCTGTAATATTACAAGTGGTATCAGAGCACTTTCCTCGGCATAAAATTGTGGCTTAAAGTTTTTTCAAGGTAGAGACGTATCCTGACGTCTTTAATCTACATAGATTTTTCGTTATGCGCATAAAACCATGGTTGAGGGATTCATATACGCAGGAAATACAAGTGGTACTTAAGCGCACATCTGTTGGCCACCCTTGTAACCATTGTTGGTACCCCTTCAAGTGGTAGCGCATCAGCCAACACCTATATACAGATCAACCTAGATTTCATGAAGCCCTCTTTAGATAAATCGATATCTCTCCTAACCACTATAATTCCACCGAGAACAACACTCGAGAAGATACTCTCTAGTACCTAGGTATTCAGGTAGTACGGATAAGGGCATGGTCTAGCCTCCTTAGTTGGTGCCCCGAGATATTGGGCCGAGTACTACTATTGGACCCCACAAGCATATCAGAGAGTTATAGCATAGGGAAAACCCTTATCTGTAGAACCCTTGAATACCTAACCCTTGGGGACAGAAACAAAAAATAAAACATACAAGATCTATTTCTGCACAACTGTGTTCAAATTTCCAAATCACTACACATTTCTTCTTGGTTAAGCATTTTCGCATTTCATCACTACAGTATTCTTCAGTCTGGAAAATTTTGCACCATTATTTGATACCTACTCCATTGGATTTATCTCTTCTCCCTTATCACATTCATACCTATCATTTTTCAGCAAAAAACTTTTGACCCCACCCACCCCTTTTTGGTTCCTTCGTAATCATGGCCCATACCTGTAGCCAAGACGCGGAAGCTCACTTCAATACCTTGAAATCTAATTTCATAGAGACCCAAAAAGAAGTGAGAAAGTTGAGTGCCAATATTTCCACCATCAATAAAAACATGCATTCCTCCATCACCACCTCAATCGCGGAACTCAAAGAAGACCTCAAACAAGACATGACTACCCAACTTGAATCTGTCGCTTCGATGATCTGCACTAAGTTGCATATCCCTGTAGACTCCCCTTTATCTGACCCACCTTTACATACCGAAGCGCAAACTTCCTCTCATTCCCATAATTTTCATCCCCATAACTTTCAGTGTGACCTACACCTTCCGCGGGTGGATGTGACCAAATTTGATGGCTTGGATCCCATTGGTTGGGTAACTCAAATGGAACATTATTTCTCTTTGTACAAAATTACAGATAACTTGGCCAAACTTCGGTATGGTGTTCTCCATCTAGATCAAGAACGTTGGCAATGGTGGCAATGGAGAAAAACTTCACGTCAAGGGTATGTTGTTTGGACACACTTTGTGGCAAAGATTTATGAATGCTTTGACACTGACACCAACCATTTAGGCCTTTTGACAAATTTGAAACAATATGGAATAGTGGAAGACATTATAGTTTCTTTTGATCGACTGGATTTTCGTACAGAGGGCATGCCTGATGTTTTTTTTCGAGAATGTTTTATCAGTGGCCTCAAGGATGAGATTCACACCCATGTCCTCATGGCTTGGCCTCAGAGTTGGGTGGAGGCTACTAAATGAGATAAGGAAGCACAACAAGTTGTCTCTTCTCAAAACCAGAAACACCCCTTTGTTCCTCGCACTAAACCAGTAAATCCTACTCCTCCTTCCACTCCACTAAAGATACGAAAATTGACTAGGGGCCGAAATGGTTGAATGCCAACTCAAAGGCCTTTGTTATAATTGTGATGAAAAATATTTTCCTGGACACAAGTGTAAGGAACAAAAGGTTTTTATGGCCATCTCAGATGATGTTTTAGAAGAGGATGTTGAAGCTCCCCTTGTGTTTGAGTCACCTGAACCCACCGACGTTACCCCTCCCTCAGACCCTCCCGAAGTAGAACCAATCATTTCCCTAAATTCTCTCACGTGCTTCTCTGCTCCCCAAACCCTCAAACTAATTGGCTACATCAAGAATAGGAAGGTCATCATTCTTTTTTATAGTGGAAACACCCATAATTTTATTCATTTCCGCATTGCCCAAGAAACTAATTGGTATATCTGTGAAGTCAATAATTTCCAAATCATGATTGCCAATGGCGGGTCCATGAAATGTGGAGGGCATTGTGAAAATGTGCGTCTCCAAATTGGTGACTACCACCTAAAATGTCATATGTTTTCTATCGACATGGGCGGTTGTGACATTGTGTTGGGTGTAGATTGGATAAGGACTTCAGGTCCCATTCTCATGGATTTTAAGGAATTAACCATGCAATTCGACCAGGAGGGCCAACAATATAAGTAAGAATTCATCATCATTGATTCCCCTAATATCATTAGATCCCATCGCACGGAAAACCTGCTCAAAAAAGGTCATTCGGGTGTTATTTCCCAGCTCCATGCCATACAAGCAACTGAGACACCCTATGTGCCACAATACCTCCAATCCATCATCTCTAAATATCAAATAGTTTTTTTCACTCCCCATGGACTCCATCCTTCCTATGTTGTTCATGATCATTCCATTCCCCTTGTCCCAGGAAGTCTTCCTCCCAATATCCATCCCTATCGTCACCACTTTTCCCAAAAAAATGAAATTGAGAAAATGGTTCAAGAACTCCTTACTGCAAGTGTTATTCGCCTTATTACAATCCCCTACTATTCTCCTCTGGTCATGGTCCTTAAGAAAGAAGGTTCTTGGCGCATGTGTCTTGACTTTCGTGCCCTCAACAAACTCACCATTAAAGAAAAATTTTCCATTCTTGTCATTGATGAGCTCTTGGATGAATTGAGTGGTGCCCAGTTATTTAATAAACTTGATCTATGTTCTGGCTACCACCAGATTTGTATGAAAGAGGAATAGATTCCTAAGACATCCTTTAGAAATCATGAGGGCCACTATGAGTTTTTGGTCATGCCCTTTGGCTTGTGTAATGATCCCTCCACTTTCCAAAGCCTCATGAATCATGTCTTCCATCCTTTTCTCCGTAATTTTGTCTTAGTTTTATTTGATGATATCCTCATCTATAGAAAAACCTGGACAAACCATATTTCTCTTGTGGATCGAGTTCTCCATCTACTCTCTCGGCACCAACGTTTTCTAAAATAGTCTAAATGTACTTTTGGTGCCTCAGAAGTCGAGTACTTGGGTCATCTTGTTGGCAAGTTCGGCATCAAGGTTGATCCTAAAAGGATTGAAGCTATGAAATACTAGCCTCACCCAAAGACTCTCAAAATCTTGCATGGATTTATGGGCTTAACAGGTTATTATCGTAAGTTTGTTAAGAATTATGGAAAGATTGTGGCACCTCTTACTACACTCTTTAAAAATAATTCTTTCAATTGGACTCCAACAACTGATCAGGCTTTTCAAACATTGAAGATGGCCATGTGCACCACTCCAATCTTGGCCCTTCCTGATTTTACAAAGACCTTTGTCTTGGAATGTGATGCATCAGGGAAAGGAATTGGCGTTGTCCTTATGCAAGAGGGTCAATCTTTGGCCTTTACCAACAAACAACTGTCTGAACGAAATTTGGGAAAATCAATCTATGAAAAGGAAATGTTGGCTATTTTACATGTCATTTATCTTTGGCACCCTTATCTATTGGGGCAATGCTTCCAAATTAAGACAGATCATCAAAGCCTCAAGTATTTTCCGGAACAACGCATATCCTCCCCAGAGAAACAAAAATGGGTGACTAAGCTCTTTGGATATGATTATGAGATCATTTACAAGAAATTCAAAGAAAATGTGGTGGTAGATGCACTTTCCCGAAAATATGAAGACGAAGGATCCCTTTTTTCTGTCTCCTTCATTGTACCAGATTGGCTCCAAGCTATTCACCAGGAATGGCTACAAGATCCCAAATGTTATCATCTGATACAACAAATGCAGTCCAATTATTCAGTTTCCCAGGGTACTCTTGGCTCCATGATGAGCTTTGATACAAATATTTTTTGTATTTAAGTAAACAGTCAAAACTTAAATCCACTGTACTTTCTGAGCTTCATTCTACACCCATAACTGGGCACTCTGGGTTTACCAAAACATATGACAGGGTCAAACGTTCTTTTTTCTAGGATGGTATGAAACAAGATGTTCATAATTTTTTGGTTGAAAGTGATGTGTGTCAACAAAAAAATGGAAAAACGGTCAAATATCCTAGCACACTACAACTGCTTCTGATTCCACCTGCTATTTGGAAGGATATCTCTATGGATTTTATTACAGGCTTACCTAAATCAAGAAATAAATCAGTCATCATGGTGGTAGTTAATCTTCTTTCCAAGTATGCTCATTTTTGTGCTCTTCAACACCCATTTACAACATCCTTTGTGGCTCAACTGTTCATGGATCAGGTCTTCAAGCTTCATGGCATGCCACATTCTATTGTTTCTAATCGCAACCCAACTTTCGCCAACAATTTTTGGCAAGAATTGTTCAAGCTTCAAGGCACCCAATTGCATCTCAACACAACTTATCATCCCCAGACTGATGGTCAAACTGAAGTTGTCAACAAGTGTTTGGAAACATATTTGAGGTGTTTTACCTCGGAAAAGAAAAATTAGTCGGCTCAATGGTTACCACAAGCTGAATGGTGGAACAACACTTCATGCCATACGACTACCTACATGACTCCTTTTGAAGTGGTATATGCACAAAAACCACCTTTCGTTCTCTCATATTTTCCAAGTTTCTCGAAGGTCTAGGCAGTTGACCAAACACTTATAGTTCGAGAGGCTATTCTCCATACACTTAAAGAGAATTTGGTCATGGCCCAAAATCGCATGAAGAAACAAGAATATCATGATCGCTCTGAACGTCAATTTGTAGAAGGGGATCAGGTGTTTCTTCGACTGCAACCTTAAAACCAAAATTCCCTCAAGGCTGACCATTGTCAAAAAATGGCGCCCAAATTTTATGGTCCTTATACAATTCTCAAGCATGCGGCACAAGTGGCCTATCAATTAGCTTTGCCTAGTGATTCTAAGCTACATCCTATTTTTCATGTTTCTTGCTTAAAGAAGGTGATTGGAACTAAGTTCCAAAATCAAACCAACCTTCTCGAGTTGGACGAAGAAGGATCCATTTGGCTACAACCACAAGTAGTTTTGGACCAGCGTGAGTGTCTCCTGCATCAACGAACCATCAAGAAAGTGTAAGTCCAGTGGAAAGATACAACCCCAACTGATGCAACTTGGGAACCAACTACCATTCTACAACAATTTCCACATCTCAAGCCTTGAGGACAAGGCTATTTCTAAGAGGGAGGACATGTTAGGGACCTAAACCCTCATGTAGGTAGAAAAATATATTCTGATGCAATAAAGGTCAATATTAATAAGGCCTAGCAATAAGGAAGAATAAGTTGAATGTAAGAAGACCTAATATAAGCTTCTGCTTCTAGAAGGATCTTCCTCTAGATGGTTATTTTGATAGACATATTTAGTATAAATAGGAGTCTAGGGTATGAGAACTGTTGTCTTGGATATTATTGTAATAGAGCTCTGCTCAACTGGAGGTTTCCCCCTCAAAGAGGCAAGTGAACATTGCTCTCAGAATCAAAGTTCTCTTTCTGGTGTTATTCTGATATCTTTTTTGTATTATTGTGGTGTTGTTCTGGTTATATTGTTGTTTATATTCCATTTCTAGCATTTTATTTTTGTTCTGCAAATTTTTTATATCTGGAATATTACGATCATAGACTGTTCCATTAGGTAGCGGTGCACCGGGGATTAGATCAATTTGATGCTTGACTTGAAAATGCATCGATACCCTGATGGGTAAGGAGAATATGGAAATGTACTCTTCCATGATCCTGTCCACTTGATTCTGCTACAAAGAGAGGCTCTGTGTAGAGTTTACAGATGTGGCGACGACTTTCTACTTACTGCGAGCATGAATCACAAATTTAATACAAATTTCTCGGTCTATGAAATGACCTTACTGCATTTCTTAACAAAGATTAAATAAATAGCGGTAGGTGGTGCTACCTCTGGTATCATGTACAATTTTCTACCCAAAGTAATAATAACACTTCGGGGTCTAGACTCATACACAACATGTCACTTCCAAAAATATGGCTAGCCTAAAAGAACATCAAAAACATCAAGGGGAGAAATATCACACAATAACTCATCTTTGAAGGGCTTGATGTTGTAGGGAAGAGGAAACTATTGGCTGATGCAAAGATCTCATCCTTGATGAAGCCAACCGATGGTGTAGGGTTGCGGGTGTGGTTTTATCAATAGGTCTAGCCACTTGATGACCTCTACTGAAATCAGGTTCTTCTGACTTCCATTATCGACAATGAAATGCAACGAATTCATCTTTACCCACATCTATGAGTGAAAGAGGCATTCCACTTCTTCTGCTTCTTTTGATTCACTTGGTTGGACTTAGGAGGTAGAGATAGTGGCACGAGGTTCGACATTGATGATTTCCTTCCCACTTTCTGGATTTGATTCGGAGTCAGAATCTTCCTCTGACTTGGAATCTTTCAGCTCAGCCACCAGTGACTTCTTGGAGCGACATTATTCGGTGTTGTGACAAGGGAGTTTATGGTATTCACACCATTTTCCCGTTTCCTTCTTCTACTTATCATTACCCTTCTTGGTTTACGGCTTGGACTGGTCATCCTGAGAGAGACCATATTTTCTCTGTACCTTTTTTTTTGGGTTTGGGCCACCTTTTGCCTGCTTTGGTTGTGAGGATTTTGAAGATCCAAACTCTTACCTCTTCTCCTTAAATTTTTTCTCGATCTTAACAACATATCTATAAGACGCAGCTAATGATTCTATGTCCAAAAACTCCATTTCTGTTTGAATGTATCTATGCAAACAATTGCATTATTTGAGCACCAGATGTCGTTAAAAGTATTTGATACCCAATTTGGTGCGTAGGTTATGGAAACTATTGGTGAAATATGGTATTGTCTGGTCCCTTTCTTGACACAGCCTGGTCCATCTTGTGTACTGGTCCTCGTAGCTTCCAACAGAGTAGTACTATTCTTTAATGGAATCCATTAAGGATTCCTATGTGGGGAAGATAAAAATATTGAAGATTCATTTATGTACTTTTGTTCAGAGTAAGTATCCCACCAATTCTTAACATGGGGGACGAACTTGAGGAGAGAAAAAGTAATATTTTCCCTGTCGAAAAAATTGTGGACCAAAATATACCCTTCAAGAAGATTCATCCATTTATATACACCATTCGTATCTATCAATCCTTCAAATAATGGAATATCAAAATTTACTTAAACCTTGAAGGGCATTGCTGTTGGGTATGTGTTATATTCTTTGCACGAGTAGTAGTGTCTGAGCACCTGCGCCGAGCGCCCAGGGGGGCGGAGTCCCCTGCGCGGGGGTTCGGGGGCAGCGCCCCCGAAATTTTTTTTTTGGGCCGACATATTTTCACCGATTTCTGGCCGACATATTTCCGGGACCACATGATATTAGGTGGTTTTCGGCACATGGTTTTTGCCAATGGTTTTCTATTTCCGGTTAAGGAATTAGGGTTTTGGACTAATCCAGGTCATTGGGTTAGGGTTTTGGATGCTGCTGGCTCCTATATGTATATTGTATTGTAAACAATGTAACATAAGTGTATCAATATAATATATGTTGGTTTTCCCGGTTTGGGTTTCCAGGTGAAAAATCTCTGTGTAATGTTTGTATTTGCCATTGTATCTTTTCTGTTCTTTTCTGAATATCAGTTTGCAGTAGATATTGTACAAGGTTAGAATTTACAATTGCATGGTCATTTTATCAAGATGTGTCTCATGTGGGAAGCCGTCGAAGGACCTGTACAAATTTGTCCATGATTTTGTTCCTTTGTCGCGTAAGGGATTCCTCAAGAAACATCTTAAAATGATCTACTAATCCATCATATTTATTCTAATCCCCAATGGGTTGTTGTCGGGCTCGGCATGGTCGATATTTCAAAGGCTTGACTGGTTCGAGTCCCAACTTCTTGTACCTAGATCTTGTCGGGGACATGCACGAAGAAAAGTAAATGAAGAGAATACCACTTTGATACCACTGATCTGGATTTATGAGAAGAATGAAAGGAATAAAATAATGAATACAATAACACAGAGATACAAAGAATAACAAAATATATCCAGTGAACAATAACTTATATTGAATAAATAAAATAGGTTGAAACTGTAAAACTACAAAACTGAAAAGAATTTGCTCGAATGGTGGTAGATATCTCTGAGAAGAGATGTGGTTGTTATGTGCATTTGTTTCAATAGAATGATTACAATGAGGATCCAGAGGCCTTTCTAACATTACTTATGAATGCCAAAACCCTATACATCCAAAAACCTAATCCTATGAGATGAAATGCCAAAAGTTATGTGGGCCCCGATGGGTAAGTTGGTACCTCAACTTCCCGGGGTCATAACGTTTGCACATGACCTCTGTTTTAGGCGCGTGATAGCCTATTGGAAATGTCTTTTCGAGATCTACACATGATGTCATCAAAATATGACTCCATCTACAGTTTGACTTTGGCAATCCAAAAAAAAATGTTTAGGGTACCAACGACCCTGGAAGTACAAAAAGATGTAGTGACATGAAAACTTCCAAAATAAGTCAATTGGATTAGGTGGGAGGCCACCAATATCCACTTGGAAGTTGTGTATGGATTCAAACATCCCTGAAAGTGTAGAACCCTCAATTACAAATAATTACAGAAGAACGTGTTGAACTAACAACTTTCAAGAGGATCCAGTTGGAATAGGTGGGTGGCCACTA